>QRFJ01000096.1:1462515-1509148 GCA_006176705.1 Cocos nucifera
CCTGCCAGAACCTAGCAAGGAGGAGGCGCGCACGCCCACCTTGCGGTGCCATGCTGGAGGCGCCCAGGAGTCCTATTGGACAAGGACTCCATCTCCTTTCTGGATTCCAATTAGAGTTCTCCTAAGAACCAACTTTGACTGGTCTTAGGCGCCAGCTAAGGAGGAATTCAGGAGACTCTATTCCCATCAATCAGATTTAGATCTAATTTCACAAAGGGTTGTGATTGATTGAGAAGAAGAGGAGTTGGATCACGCTTAGTCTATAAATAAGACCCTGCACCGAACTCAAAGATAATAACAATTCTCCATGCCCTAAGGCTGCTTCTCCTCTCCTCCTCCATGCCAAAGCACCTTCTCCCTCTCCTCTCCACATCCAAAGTGGTTTGGATTCTTAGTTGGTGCAATCTAGATGAGAAAAAGACGACTGAAAGCTAGAAGGCTGCGCTGCTGCAATGGACGACTGCTGATCTTCGAAAGGTATTTTGAAGATCCTCCAGATTAGATCCAGATCTGATTTTTGGAGATGTGATAGAGAAGAAGAGAATCTCTAGATCCAACTCAAGTAGATACTGGTAGAGGCTAGACACTTGCATGGCTAAGATCTAGAACCTTCCACTGCTCATAAGATTATCATCGGGTAATAGGATTACCCACTTCAAGATAAATTAAATTTAATTTAATTTATTTAATTTTATTTTAATTATTAAAATAATAAAAATTAGATCTGAAATATCTCAGATCTGATCTAGATCAAAGAAAAAAATTTTAAAATATATCTCTTGATCTGATCAGATCTGAACGAACCTAGTTCGAGAAATCAAGATTTTCCTTCACCTCCTTGCCAAATCCATCATCTCCCTCTCTTCTCCATGCCCAAAGTAGTTTAGGATCTCAGTTGGTGCAATCTAAGCGAGAGAAAGATGACAGAAAGCTAGAAGGCTGTGCTGCTGCAAAGAAAAACTGCTGATCTTTGAAAGCTATTTTGAAGATCCTCCAAATCAGATTCAGATCTGATTTTTGGAGATATGATAGAGAAGAAGAGGATCTCTAGATCCAACCTAAGTGGATACTGATAGAGACTAGGCACTTGTGTGGCTAGATCCAAAATCTTTCACTGCTTACAGGATCATCAATGGATAATAGGATTACCCTACATCAAGATAAATTAAATATGATTTAATTTATCTATATTTTATTTTAATTATTAAAATAATAAAATTAGATCTAAAATATCTCAGATCTGATTCAAATCAAAGAGAAAAATTTTTGAAATATATCTCTTGATCCGATCAGATCTGAACGAACCTGATCTAGAAAATCAAGATTTCCCTTTAATACATCCCTTGAGTTAATGGTAATGATGGTTCGTATTTTTAAGAGTTGAAAATTTAAGACATGAATTTTCATTATTAACTCATAAAATGCTCTCGACCGTAGGATCATCATGAGGATGGTGATTGATCCAGAAGGTTGGTGTATGATCGCTTTTTTAAGGTAGATGAATCTTGAGTGTACAATGTAGAGACACCGAAGTAAGAGTACAGGTACTCATTAGAAGATGAGGGCACTGAGCGTGACCACCTCAAGTAGTCATGAGGAAGTTTACCTTCTCGTCGATGACTGGCTCGAAGCTGTAGTGGTGTGCTGGTTCTTTGACCTGAGGTGGCATCGCAATTCACCTTGAGGTGTTTATAGTTTGACTATACCATAACTCAGTCTTCCTAGCCATTCAAACCCTGAGGTATGTTGGCTATAGCATGTTCATATAGACTTGGATTACACCAATAAGGAGATCTAATCTAACCTCAGTGATGAGGAGTAGCCCTATGATGATCATGAGGAATCAAGTTCATAAACATGGCCATGGCAGAGTGAATGAATAGAAAGAGTTTCTGTAGGGTTTTCACATTAGACTTGAATCGAATGATTAATTCATATTAATAAAATAGGGTATGACGAGATCACCTTAACCCTAATCTTAATCGAAGAACAAGATAGTGGAACCTAAATCACACAAGGTAATTGCACCAAAAGTTTCATTTTTAATTCTAAAAGGATTGCACCATATACTGCTAGGTCACTGATGGATTTTGGAGCAATTAGATGATTGGATGATCGATCATAACTAGTTGTCTGAATCAGAAAAGTTCTAATCCATTGAAAGATGTTTTAATGATGTCGATGATAGAGATTATGATGTATTCCCATTACCATATAGATTGACCCTTACAAGGTTACACAAACAAGGGTTTGGATCTGCAATACATCAATTGAACTAACCCAATTCAATTGATTTGAATAAGATTCAATTAGGTTCAATGAAATCGTGCTAGCACAACGATTGAGCCTAATGTTCTCTTCAATATAATTAAAAGCTTATCTCAACTGAGCCAAATGTATTTAAGCTCATCAAGAACCTTTACTTGGTCTGACTAGAGCTTGTCTAAGTCAGAAAAAGAATTTTCTTAATTTATGAGATAAATTTAGACACACCTACCATTTTTCGTCACCTACTAAAATCTTGTCCTTAGACTTTGGTCAAATGTGACCTTTGACACTTAGACATCTGCCCATGTGTCATGTACCATAGAAGAGAAACATGGAGCTTTGTCACCCTACTAAAGTAGAAAGGGAGGGGCATATGCCTAGGAGGCATATGAAGGGAAATCCTATTTTTTGAATCAGGTTCGTTCAGATTTGATCGGATCAAAGAGATATTTCAAAAAATTCTCTCATGTATCTAGATCAAATCTAGATGTTTCAGATCTATTTATAGATCTAATAAATAAAATAAAAATTAAATTAATCTGATTAATTGTACCTTGATGTTGGATAATCAGATTACCCTTTGATGATCCTGCAAATTACCTAAGGTTCTGGATCTAGCCATGCAAGCGCCTGGCCTCTACTGATATCCACTCAGTGGATCTGGAGATCTCTCTTTCTTTATCACCTCTCCAAATATCAAATCTAGATCTGATTTGGAGGATCTTCAAAACTCCTTTCAAAGATCTTGCAGTCGTCTCACAGCAGTGCTGCTTCTTCCTTCTCGTCAGCTTTCTCTTGCCTGGATCGCACCAAATTGGAGCCCAAAATTCCTTGGCATAGAGAGAGGGAAAGAACAAAAGTTGGCAAGTAGGAGGGAGAGGGCAGGCCTTGGGGCATGGGCTAAGAGAGAACTCTACGAAAGTTTGGTGCAGATAGGTTTATATAGACCCTGCTGCCATGCAGTGCCACATCATCTTGGCCAATCACGTTGCTTCGTGCAATCAGATCTAAAATCTGATTGGTGGGATGATATCACCTTATCCAATCAGAATGAGAGCCCCTCAATTCATCCTTAGATGATGCCTAAGACTGATCAAAAGTCTATAGGTTGGCGCCACCTAAGTAGAATCCTAGAAGCAGCCTAGGATTGGCATCCCAATCCATGGGCGCATAGCATCCCTAGGCGGTGCCCCCTCCTTCCACATTTCTAGCAAGAGGATAAGCCCCTATCTACTCTCCTACAGGTGCATGACACATGGGCAGATGTCTAAGTGTAAAGATCAATGTTTGACCAAAGTCAAAGATGAAGAATTAGCAGGATTGAAAAATGGTAGGTGTGCCTCAAATTATCTCATAAATTAGACCATCCTTTTTTGACATGGACAAGCTCCAGTCAGACCAAGTAAAGGTATTGATGAGCATAAAGACATTTGGCTCAGTCGAGACAACTTTTGATGATAGTAGAACGAGAACGTTAGGTCTCAATCGTGTGCTAGCACATTTCCTTGAACTAATTGAATCTTATTAAATCAATTGAACTGGTAGATCCAATTGATGATATCCAGATCCAACCCTTATTTGTGTGATCCAGTTAGGTTCAGTTCTATATGGTAATGGAAATGTCATGATCTCTATCATCGTATCATCGAACTCCTTTCGATGGACAGAACTCTTCTGATTCAAACAACATAGAATGATCGATATCTAAATCATTCTATTGCTCCTAAAATCCACCAGTGACACCTAGCAGTATATGGTGGCAATCCATCAAAATTAAAAATGAAACTACTTGGTGGAGCTACTTGTGTGATTAAGTTCTTCTATCTTAAGCTTTGATTAGATAGGGTTAAGGTGAACTCGTCAACCCTAATTCTATCATATGATTTAACCATTCGATTCAAGTTCGATGTGAAAAACTTAATAGAAACTCTTTCTATTATTTCACTCTGCCATGGCCATGGCTTATGGACTGATTCTCATGATTGCTCATAGGGCTGCTCTCATCCATCCGAGTAGATAGATTCCTTCTTTGGTGCAATCCAATTCCTACAATGACATGCTATAGCCAACATACACCTCAGGATTCCAAATGGCTAGGAGACCGAGTCATGGTGTAGTCAAACTATAACACCCTAAAGGTGAACTATCGATGCACCTCAAGTCAAAGAACCAGACACATCACTATAGCTTTGAGTCAGTCATCGATGAGAAGGTAGACTTCCTTATGACTGCTCAAGGTGGTCACACTCAGTGCCCTCGTTCTCTAACGAGTACCTATACTCTCACTCCGGTATCTCTACACCGTAGACTCAAGACTCATCTACAATAAAAAAGTGATTGTACACCTACCTTCTGGATCAATCACCATCCTCATGATGATCTTACGGTCAGGAGCATTTTATGTGTTAATAATGAAAATTTTTGCCTTAAATTTTCAACTCTTGAAAATAAGAATTATCATTACCATTAACTCAAGGGATGTATCACAGACACTAAATATACATTTATGATAGAAAATAATTCATTTTATTATTTATAGTCAAAATTATAATTTTGCCTCTAGAAGTGTATTATAAGTGTCAGCCTATTCTGGCATCTAGGGCACACATATCTAACAGACTCTCACTTGACCTAAAGCCAATTGGCTACTAATCTAAGTCTCATCTTTTCAAGGTGGGCTTCGATCTTTTGCTGGCCCAACAGCTTTATAAGCGGGTCCATCGCATTGTCTGCGAAGTCGACTCTCTTGACCTCGACGTAATCCTTCTCAAGGTAATCGCAGATGATGTGGTATCACCGCTCGATGTGCTTAGATTTCTGATGAGACCTTGGCTCCTTAGCAAGGGCTATGGCACCATTGTTGTCGCAGTATAGAGGAATGGCATATGATGGCATCACTCTGATTTCTGTGGCAAACTTCTTATACCAGAATACCTCCTTCATAGCTTCTGATGTAGCAATGTATTCTACTTTCATAGTGAAATCTGCTATCATAGTTTGCTTGGAACTCTTCCAACTGACAGCACCATCATTACACACAAACAAACTCCCAGATGTCGACTTTCAATCATTTACATCGAACATAAAATCCGAGTCTGTATATCCTTGGACTTGGAGTTCTCCATTACCAAACACCAACAACATATCCTTAGTTCTTCTTAAGTACTTAAGGATACATTTCATAGAAGTCCAGTGTTCTTCATCTGGATTCGACTGATATCTACTCGTGACACTCACAGCATGGGCTATATTAGGTCGTGTATATTGTTGGATTTGGTGTACAGGGCGAAAGCACGAATTTCAAAGCAAAAATATGAAATCAAATAAACCAAATCCAAACCCAAGGACCACCTTATTAGCAATTAAATCATATAACATGCATTTGTAATATAAAAGAAGTATAGAACATACCTCTATCGCCAAACCCTTAAATGACCCCTAATCTGCGTCGGTAGCCAGTCCGTCAGGTTTTCCACTAGGTGCCCACGTGTTCACCCCCAATGTTGATCCACACAGAGACTGACCAATGACACCAGCACCTCTGATTTTATAAGATTAAAATTCTTATATAAAGAACTTTAATAAATGACAAGACCTTCTTAAGCCATTATGTCACCTTCATTGCCTTACTTATCTATCTTTCTTTTTCTTTTGTCTTCTTATTTTTCTTCTAATCTCTTAGTCTTAAGATAACTCTGTCCTTATAATGACAAGGTTAGATAAGAAAAGGAAGAAAGAAAATTGGACAAAGAAACTTTGGTAAGAAAAAATAATGTTCACTCACACGGACTCTTGGTGTGCACCCCTATTATTATATATTAGGGTGCCAACAAAAATCTCTTGACCTCCTCATCAATCTCAGCCCCATCAGCACTCATGCCTATCAGTAAAATGAGATATAGACTATGTCCAGAGTGCCTTTAAAGCAGAAGGACTCTTAGATTAATTCTACGTAAGTTTTTACAAAAGAGTCGCAATGCTTCATCTTTTAGCGCCACCCTTTCATCCATTAATCATGAAACATAAAACCATCCAATGGCTCTCTAAAAGTGAGAACCCATTCAGCAAGAAGGCGGTGGAGATAACATTGAATAGTCAAAGTCCTAAGAGACTTTTGACTAGTCCAAGAGACATCAAGGAGGATGTAGGCGGCATTGGAGTCTTGGGCGGGCAAGGGGGCTTGGGCGACAAAACATCCTAGGCAAAAAATTAAAAGAAAAAGAAGTTATTTCATCATACATGAAGGACTCTTCTATGCCCCATATCAGATGTCCATGCTAATTAAAAAATTTATATACCATAATATATGAAAAATCGTAAAGAAGTAGGAAACCACTCTTTATTCCATGCGCCAAAAGAGGTGCCTTGTGCATGAAAAGACTTCCCACGCGCAAAGAGAGAGACCTCTCTGGCACGTGGATGCAAGTTGTGGCACCCAATCTGAAGTCCAATCAATCTAGGTTAATCCCAACTCAAGACCAAATCTGTGCGTTATTTGCTACCAAAATTATGACCTAAATTAGCCCAAATTAGAGCCCAATTCGAATCCAATCGAAATCCCAGATTGCTAGGATGTGCTATATGTGCTAGCATATTCATCTTGCAAACAATGTCCAATCTAATTTAGACCCTTAACTCAAATTCTCTTTGTGTTTGAACCCATTCGGATGCCACATCTAACCAGTAGTGAAGTCAGGATTGTGATTTGACCTAATCTAGTTAGAACTCAACCAAACTGATTTAGCGTCAAAACTAGCCAAACCCAAGTTTACTTAAGAAACACTATGCTAATTAATGATCAAATTTAAAATTTTAATTTTATCAAACCCAACAAGACATGACTGACGTCTAGCCACGTATCATGGACTATCCAAAAGATGTGAAATTTTGATTGAAATGACCAAATACTCTTCAGTGAAAATTACCATGCAACGTATGATCCTTCGATCTTCCTACATCCTGAAATATGACGTCTGGGTATAGAAATATTCAATCCCAATATCATATTCATTCTGTTTCAATCTTATGGAATATTCATTTAATGAAATATTAGAAAAACCATTTCTAATTTTCATCATGCTTTGAGCCAAAAGTTCTTCCTGAATCATTATTTGGATTGAAGCAGGGTAGGATGCTATTTTCTCTTACTAGGAAGAGATACGATTCTGTTTAACCTACTCGATAATCTTCATATATAATAATCTTACCATAATCCAGATATCCCGTACATAACTAATCATGAATGAGGATAAACCGAAAATTATGGATTTAATATAATAAGATTCTATGGTAGTTTCAGTCAAAGGAGTTGACATGCATGATGAGCATCATAAAGTCACCAATAAAAAGTATTAATTATAATAATTAATATTAATTTTTTTAAGAATTAAATAATCAATTTATACTATAATTTTTGAAAAATTCAGTATTTTTATAATTAAAAATAATTAAAAAAATAATAAAAATTAAAAAATAAAATTTATTACTAATAGAAAAGAGATCATTTTTTTGATTCATTAACGAAAAAATTTAAGTTAAAACGGAAGCTAAAACAAAAAAATATGAATTTTTAAAGCTAATAAAATAAATAAAAAGTTAAAAAAAAAAAAAGAAGAAGAAAACGCGCTCAAGCCGCCAAGCCACAGCAACCGGCGCGTCCAATGCCCGAGCATGCCAACAAAGCGGCGTGCCACACCATTCATGTACCGCGACTCAAGCCAAAGCCAGTCAACCGGTCCACGATCCAGGCCGTGGACCGCAGCTCAAAGCAAATCCGCGCGAATCAGAGACTTGCCCTGGTGGACCTAGACCCTAAAGGTCTACAGGAATTACTATCGCGGACCTCAAAGGGTAATTTAGTCTTTTCGCCCGATAATAGTGGCGCTGATGGCGTTGCGGTATGCGGTGCGGCCGCGTCCACACGGTCCATAGAAAACAGTGATTGCGCGACCGGACGTATGTGGTTGTTTCGGTCAGGATCCGGCATGGCTGTGGTTGCTTTCAGAATTTTATATCACTACAAACAATCATGCGGATCACCAATCGGACGCAGCGCTCAGATCCAAGCGATGATCCGACGGTCCAAAAAAAGCTCCCGACGGGATCAAACTCTCAGGCTGTGATTTCGGCCAGATTCTCCATGAAGCGCGATCCAACAGCACAGAATTTTAATCCGACCCGATCTGAGTTGATCTGCCATTGATTTTGAAATTTTGCGACCGTTGGAATTACCTATTGAACGCTGGATTATTATCAAGATTTATCAAAGACATATCAAAGCTATTTTGATTTCAAATTTTACTCAAATTCTTTTTGTATTTTATGATTGCAAGGCCATTAGTCCCACATTGCCTTTAGAAAAAAAATACCGGCCTCCTAGCTCTATAAAAAGACCCCAGGCCATTAAAAAATCACATCTCCAATCAAGGTGGAAGCTGTTGGTTACAGGGTGAGCCAGGCCTATGGAGTTAAAGGCTGCTTCAAAGCAACGGATGCAGAAGAAGAGCCGAGTTCTTACACCATCTTCTGCAATGCCGCATTCTAAGATCAGAGATCAGGCTATTTTAATTTTATTTATTTTATTTTTAAATTTTATGTATTTAAATTCTAAAATTTTAAAAATTTTATTTTTGCATTTTAATTTCTTGCTTTTTATTTTTATTGCAATTTAATTTCTGCACTTTAATTATTATTTTTTATTATAAGTAGATGCTAAGATCTAACTAATAGATCTTAGTACCAAATTTAAATTTTGGCACCTTTTAAGTTTATTTTCAATCTTCCGACTTCAATTTTTATTTCAAAATTCAAATCATTTTCTTTTTTTTCTTAAAAAAATTAAAGATTTTAAATCTAAAAACACTACCTTCCCTGTGGATTCGACCCGACTCACTGCTATCTACGCATTTTTAATAATTTTAAAAAGTCAGATTAAACTGATAAACACGGTGTCTTAACGACAACATCGCGTTCCTATCAAGTTTTTGGCACCGTTGCCGGGAGAATGTTTTTAATTTTTATTTTTGAATTTTTCCCTTTTGAATTTTTTATTTCTCTTAAAAAATAAATTAAAAAATCAAATTCCGATAAACGTCTTCCTATCATGTTTTTGCGCCGTTGCCAAGGAAAGATTTCTGATTTTTGATATTTGATCTTTTTTGATTTATTAAAAATAATTCGGCAAATTGCACTAAGTTGTTGGCCGCCGTTACCGGGAAAGGCACGGACATTCAAATTTTTATCTCTTTCATTTTATCTATTAAAATAAATGTATAAATAAAATTATCTTACGTCTATTAAATATTGCTTTTGCTAATATTTTTGATTATTTGAGAAAAAAGAGATTAAAAGAACAAAAGAATTAGAGTTTGCCTAGCTGAGATCAATCCTAACACCTAGTTTCTCTTTCTTTTTATTTTATTATATTTATTTATTTATTTTTTAAACTTAATTTTAAAAAAATATTTTTAAACCTACATAAAAGTCTCATGATTAAGATTAGAATCCTAACTGCTTAGAGCATGCATCATATTAGTTTATCATTTTTATCTTATTTTATTTGTTATTTTTTGTAATTGCTGAGAAAAGGTAAGCCTTCACAGAATATAATTATTACATGCATCATAGTTAAATTGCCATAGAAACCCCTTTGATTGAATTTTTTTTTGCACGATCATATTAAATCAAATTAGGGCAGATACCCAATATAAATAGATAAGGATGGGATTTGATCACCCTTCCTTAGCCACACAAATAACAACCAAACATCCCTGCAGTTGACCCTAAGCCTTTAAATTAAAACAAATATAGACCATCCAACCCTAGAATTCGAGCTCAATAGCGACAAAGAATCCCTAGAAGATTGAACTGGGTTAGGAAAAGTCAACTTGACTATGGTGACTAGAAAGTGGTTCAGGGCGACTGGGCTCAAAGAAAGGTGGTTTTTAATTATTCCGTTCGGCTTACACTGCCCAAGCACAATTGGTGTCTAAGCACAGCAACGGGGACTCCACCGACCTTTACACTATCTGCTCAGATTATTGGCTTAACACACTTGGAGGGCTGAAGGTGACCTTGCGCATTAAGGCAGCGTTAAGTAATCTAGTTAACCCTTAGTCAGATCTGATTGACCAACTAATTGCTAACAAACATATCTTCTCTCTTAGCAGAATATATCGCTGCATCAGAGGCTGCGAAGGAAGCATTCTGGTACAAGAAGTTTGCTGCAGAAATCGGAGTAATGCCATCAGATGCCATTCCTCTGTACTGCGACAACAATGGTGCCATAGCCCTTGCTAAGGAGCCGAGGTCTCACCAGAAATCTAAGCACATTGAGCGGCGATACCACCTCATCCGTGATTACCTCGAGAAGGTTACGTCGAGGTCAAGAGAGTCAATTCCGCAGATAATGCGGCAGACCCACTTACAAAGCCGTTGGGCCACAGAAGATTCGAAGCCCACCTTGAGAAGATGGGACTTAGACTTGTAGCTAATTGGCTTTAGGATAAGTGGAAGATTGTTAGATATATGTGCCCTAGAAGCCAGAATTGGCTGACACTTGTAATACACTTCTAGGGGCAAAATTATAATTTTGACTAATAATCAATAAAATGGGTTATTTTCTATCACATATGTGTATTTAGTGTCTGTGATACATCCTTTGAGTTAATGGTAATGATAATTCATATTTTCAAGAGTTGAAAATTTAAGACATGAATAATCATTATTAACTCATAAAATGCTCCCGACCATAGGATCATCACGAGGATGGTGATTGATCCGGAAGGTTGGTGTACAATCGCTTCTCTTTAGTAGATGAGTCTTGAGTCTACGGTGTGGAGACACCGGAGCGAGAGTATAGGTACTCGTTAGAGAATGAGGGCACTGAGCGTGACCACCTCGAGTAGTCATTAGGAAGTCTACCTTCTCGTCAATGACTGACTCGATGCTGTAGTAGTGTGTCTGGTTCTTTGACCTGAGGTGCATCGACAGTTCACCTTGAGGGTGTTATAGTTTGACTACACCATTACTCGATCTCCTAGCCATATGGAACCCTGAGGTGTATGTTGGCTATAGCATGTTCATTGTAGGAACTGGATTGCATCAAGATGGAATCTATCTACCTCGGTGGTAGAGGAGCAGCCCTATGATGATCATGAGAATCAAGTCCTAGAAGCCCATGGCCATGGCAGAGTGAAATAATAGAAAGAGTTTCTATTTAGGTTTTCACATTGGACTCGAATCGAATGATTACATCATATGACAGAAGACTAGGGTTTGACGAGTTCTACCTTAACCCTAATCTGATCGGGGCTCAAGATAGAAGAACTTAATCACACAGGTAGCTGCACCAAGAGGTTCGCATTCAGCTCTGATGGGTTGCCACCATATACTGCTAGGTGTCACTGGTGGATTTTGGGAGCAATTAGAATGATTTAGATGATCGATCATTCTAGCTGTTCGAATCAGAAGAGTTCTGATCCATCGAAAGGAGTTTCGATGATGTCGATGATAGAGATCATGACATATCCCATTACCATACAGAACTGAACCTAACTGGGTCACACAAACAAGGGTTTGAATCTGGTGATCATCAATTGAACTGATCTAGTTCAATTGATCTGAATGAGATTCAATTAGGTTCAAGGAAAATCGTGCTAGCACTCGATTGAACCTAACGTTCTTCTTTTACTATCATAAATAAGTTGTCCTGACTGAGCCAAAGGAGTTTGTGCTCAATCAGAGGCCTTCATATGGTCTGACTGGAGGTTGTCCAAGTTAGAAAAGGTTGTCTTATTTTGTAAGACATACCTGCCATTTTTGGTCACCTGCCATTTTTGGTCCTTTGACTTTGGTCAAAAGTTGACCTTTGACTGGTCAAATGTTGACCATTGACACTTTGACTTTTGTCCACATGTCATGCACCTATTGGAGAAGCTGGTGGGGGCCTTGTCCCCCTGCCAGAACCTGGCAAGGAGGAGGGCGCACGCCACCCTAGGCGTGTGCACCCAAGTTGGAGGCGCCTAGGAGTCCTTGTTGGACAAGGACTCCATCTCCTTTTGGATTCCAATTAGAGTTCTCCTAAGAATCCAAGTTTGACTGGTCTTAGGCACCCTCTAAGGAGGAATCCAGGGGACTCTATTCCCAACCAATCAGATTTAGATCTGATTTCACAAAGGGTTGTGATTGGTTGGAGAATGAAGAGGAGTTGGATCACAAGCATAGGTCTATAAATAAGACCCTGCGCCCAACTCAAAGTATGATAGAGATTTCTCCATGCCCCAAGGCTGCCTCTCCCCTCTTCCTCCACGCCTCTTCTCTTCCTCCATGCCAAAGTCCTTCTCCCTCTCCTCTCCATGTCCAAAAGAGTTTTGGATCTTAGGTTGGTGCAATTCCAGATCAAAAGAAAGGCGATCAAAAGCTAGAAGGCTGCACTGCTGCAAAGGACGACTGCTGATCTTCAAAAGGAGTTTTGAAGATCCTCCAGATCAGATCCAGATCTGATTTTTGGAGGAGTGATAGAGAAGAAGAGGATCTCTAGATCCAACCCGAGTGGATACCGGTAGAGGCCAGGCGCTTGCGTGGCTAGATCCAGAACCTTCCGCTGCAATACAGGATCATCAACAGGGTAATAGGATTACCCAAATCAGGTAAATTAAATTTGATTTAATTTATCTATATTTTATTTTATTTTATTAAAATAATAAGAATCAGATCTGAAACATATCAAGATCTGATTGGGATCAAAGAGAAAAATTTTTGAAATATATCTCTTGATCTGATCAGATCTGAACGAACATAGTTCGAGAAATCAAGATTTTCTTCACCTCATGCCAAATCCATCATACTCCCTCTCTTCTCCATGCCCAAAGTAGTTTAGGATTCAGTTGGAGAATCAAAGCGAGAGAAAGATAACAGAAGCTAGAGGCCTGTTGCCTGCAAGAAAAACTGCTGATCTTGAAAAGCTATTTGAAGATCCTCCAAATCGATTCAGATCTGATATTGGAAAGAACATTGATGAGAGGACGAGATCTACTAGAACACCAACATAAGTGGATACTGATAGAGAACAGGCACTTGTGTGGAATAGATCCAAAATCTTTCACTGCTACAGGATCATCAATGGAATATAGGATCTACCTACATCAAGTAAATTAAATATGATTTAATTTATCTATATTTTATCTTTAATTATTAAACATAAAAAATTAGATCTAAATATCTCAGATCTGATTCAAATTCAAAGAGAAAAAATATTGAAACCTATATCTCTTGCGATCACGATCTGAACAACACTGATCTAGAAAATCAAGATCACTAATAATCCCTTGTTAAAATGTAATGATGGTTAGTATTTTTAAGAGTTGAAAATTTAAGACATGAATTTTCATTATTAACTCATAAAATGCTCTCGACCGTAGGATCATCATGAGGATGGTGATTGATCCAGAAGGTTGGTGTATGATCGCTTTTTTAAGGTAGATGAATCTTGAGTGTACAATGTAGAGACACCGAAGTAAGAGTACAGGTACTCATTAGAAGATGAGGGCACTGAGCGTGACCACCTCAAGTAGTCATGAGGAAGTTTACCTTCTCGTCGATGACTGGCTCGAAGCTGTAGTGGTGTGTCTGGTTCTTTGACCTGAGGTGCATCGGCAATTCACCTTGAGGGTGTTATAGTTTGACTATACCATAACTCAGTCTCCTAGCCATTCAAAACCCTGAGGTATGTTGGCTATAGCATGTTCATTATAGGACTTGGATTACACCAATAGGAGATCTATCTACCTCAGTAGATGAGGAGTAGCCCTATGATGATCATGAGAATCAAGTTCATAAACCCATGGCCATGGCAGAGTGAAATAATAGAAAGAGTTTCTGTTAGGGTTTTCACATTAGACTTGAATCGAATGATTAATTCATATAATGAAAATTAGGGTATGACGAGATCACCTTAACCCTAATCTAATCGAAGAACAAGATAGTGGAACCTAATCACACAGGTAATTGCACCAAAAGGTTCATTTTTAATTCTAATGGATTGCCACCATATACTGCTAGGTGTCACTGATGGATTTTGGGAGCAATTAGAATGATTTGGATGATCGATCATACTAGTTGTCTGAATCAGAAAAGTTCTAATCCATTGAAAGATGTTTTAATGATGTCGATGATAGAGATTATGATGTATCCCATTACCATATAGAATTGACCCTTACAAGGTTACACAAACAAGGGTTTGGATCTGAATATCATCAATTGAACTAACCCAATTCAATTGATTTGAATAAGATTCAATTAGGTTCAATGAAATCGTGCTAGCACACGATTGAGCCTAATGTTCTCCTTCAATAATAATTAAAGCTTATCTCAACTGAGCCAAATGTATTTAAGCTCACTCAAGAACCTTTACTTGGTCTGACTAGAGCTTGTCTAAGTCAGAAAAGAATTTTCTTAATTTATGAGATAAATTTGAGACAACACCTACCATTTTTCGTCACCTACTAAATCTTGTCCTTAGACTTTGGTCAAATGTTGACCTTTGACACTTAGACATCTGCCCATGTGTCATGTACCCATAGAAGAGAACATGGAGCTTTGTCACCCTACTAAAAGGTAGAAAGGGAGGGGGCATATGCCTAGGGAGGCATATGAAGGGAAAATCCTAATTTTTTGAATCAGGTTCGTTCAGATTTGATCGGATCAAGAGAGATATTTCAAAAATTTCTCTCATGTATCTAGATCAAATCTAAGATGTTTCAGATCTAATTTTATAGATCTAATAAATAAAATTAAAAATAAATTAAATCTGATTAATTTGTACCTTGATGTTGGATAATCAGATTACCCTTTGATGATCCTGCAAATTACCTAAGGTTCTGGATCTAGCCATGCAAGCGCCTGGCCTCTACTGATATCCACTCAGACTGGATCTGGAGATCTTCTCTTTCTTTATCACCTCTCCAAATATCAAATCTAGATCTGATTTGGAGGATCTTCAAAACTCCTTTCAAAGATCTGCAGTCGTCTCTACAGCAGTGCTGCCTTCTTCCTTTCTCGTCAGCTTTCTCTTGCCTGGATCGCACCAAATTGGAGCCCAAAATTCCTTGGGCATAGAGAGGAGGGAAAGAACCAAAAGTTGGCAAGTAGGAGGGAGAGGGGCAGCCTTGGGGCATGGGCTAAGAGAGAACTCTACGAAAGTTTGGTGCAGATAGGGTTTATATAGACCCTGCTGCGCCATGCAGTGCCACATCATCTTGGCCAATCACGTTGCTTCGTGCAATCAGATCTAAATCTGATTGGTGGGATGATATCACCTAATCCAATCAGATGAGAGCCCCCTCAATTCATCCTTAGATGATGCCTAAGACTGATCAAAGTCTATAGGTTGGCGCCACCTAAGTAGAATCCTAGAAGCAGCCTAGGATTGGCATCCCAATCCATGGGCGCATGATCCCTAGGCGTGTGCCCCCTCCTTTCCAATTTCTAGCAAGAGGATAAGCCCCTATCTACTCTCCTACAGGTGCATGACACATGGGCAGATGTCTAAGTGTCAAAGATCAATGTTTGACCAAAGTCAAAGATAAGAATTAGCAGGTGATGAAAAATGGTAGGTGTTGCCTCAAATTTATCTCATAAATTAAGACCATCCTTTTTTGACCTGGACAAGCTCCAGTCAGACCAAGTAAAGGTATTTGAGTGAGCATAAAGACATTTGGCTCAGTCGAGACAACTTTTGATGATAGTAGAAGGAGAACGTTAGGCTCAATCGTGTGCTAGCACGATTTCCTTGAACCTAATTGAATCTTATTAAATCAATTGAACTGGGTTAGTCCAATTGATGATATCCAGATCCAAACCCTTATTTGTGTGATCCAGTTAGGTTCAGTTCTATATGGTAATGGGAAATGTCATGATCTCTATCATCGATATCATCGAAACTCCTTTCGATGGATCAGAACTCTTCTGATTCAAACAACTAGAATGATCGATCATCTAAATCATTCTAATTGCTCCTAAAATCCACCAGTGACACCTAGCAGTATATGGTGGCAATCCATCAAAATTAAAAATGAACTACTTGGTGGAGCTACTTGTGTGATTAAGTTCTTCTATCTTAAGCTTTGATTAGATTAGGGTTAAGGTGAACTCGTCAAACCCTAATTTCTATCATATGATTTAACCATTCGATTCAAGTTCGATGTGAAAACCTTAATAGAAACTCTTTCTATTATTTCACTCTGCCATGGCCATGGGCTTATGGACTTGATTCTCATGATCCTCATAGGGCTGCTCCTCATCCATCGAGGTAGATAGATTCCTTCTTGGTGCAATCCAATTCCTACAATGAACATGCTATAGCCAACATACACCTCAGGATTTCGAATGGCTAGGAGATCGAGTCATGGTGTAGTCAAACTATAACACCCTCAAGGTGAACTATCGATGCACCTCAGTCAAAGAACCAGACACACCACTATAGCTTCGAGTCAGTCATCGATGAGAAGGTAGACTTTCTTATGACTGCTCGAGGTGGTCACGCTCAGTGCCCTCATTCTCTAACGAGTACCTGTACTCTCACTTCCGGTGTCTCTACACCATAGACTCAAGACTCATCTACTATAAAGAAGTGATTGTACACCTAACCTTCGGATCAATCACCATCCTCATGATGATCCTACGGTCAGGAGCATTTTATGAGTTAATAATGAAAATTCATGTCTTAAATTTTCAACTCTTGAAAATAAGAATTATCATTACCATTAACTCAAGGGATGTATCACAGACACTAAATACACATTTATGATAGAAAATAATTCCATTTTATTATTTATAGTCAAAATTATAATTTTGCCCCTAGAAGTGTATTACAAGTGTCAGCCAATTTTGGCTTCTAGGGCACACATATCTAACAGACTCTCACTGACCTAAAGCCAATTGGCTACTATCTAAGTCTCATCTTTCAAGGTGGGCTTCGATCTTTGCTGGCCCAACACTTTCTCGGTCCATCGCATTGTCTGCGAAGTCGACTCTCTTGACCTCGACGTAAATCCTTCTCAGGTAATCGAAATGAGGTATCCCGCTCGATGTGCTTAGATTTCGATGAACCTTGTCCTTAGCAGGGCTATTGGCACCATTGTTGTCGCAGTATAGGAATGGCATATTGGCATACTCTGATTTCTGTGGCAACTTCTTATACCAGAATACCTCCTTATAGCTTCTGATGTACAATGTATTCGCTTTCATATGAAATTGCTATCATAGTTTGCTTGGAACTCTTCCAACTGAAGCACCATCATTACACACAAACAAACCCAGAGTCGACTTTCAATCCATTACATCGAACATAAATCCGAGTCTGTTATCCTTGGACTTGGAGTTCTCCATTACAAACACACAACATATCTTATTCTTCTTAATACTTAAGGTACATTCTAGAAGTCATGTTTCATCTGGATTCGATGATATCTACTCGTGACATCACACATGGCTTATATTAGGTCGTGTATATTGTTGGATTGGTGTACAGGGCGAAAGCAACAATTTCAAGCAAAAATATGAAATCAAATAAACAAATCCAACCCAAGGACCACCTTATTAGCAATTAATCAATAAATCTTTGTAATAAGAAATATAGAACATCCTTATCGCTAAAACCAATTGACCTATTCGTCCTAGCAGTCCGTCAGGGTTTCATAGTGCCCGTTTCACCCTCCAATGTTGATCCACACAGGACTTGACCAAGACACCAGCACCTCTTTTATAATAAAATTCTTATAATAATAACTTTAATTAAATGACAAGACCTTCTTAAGCATTTGTCACCTCATTGCCTTACTTATCTATTTTCTTTTTCTTTGTTTCTTAATTTTTCTTCCTAATCTCTTAGCTTAGATAACTTCTTTCTTATAATGACAAGTCTAGATAAAGAAAGGAAAAAGAAAATTGACAAAAAGAAACTTGGTAAGAAGAAAAGAAATGTTCACTCACACGGACTCTGTGTGCACCCCTATTTAATAATATACGTAGGGGTGCCAACAAAAAATCTATCCCTTCTCATCAAATTCTCATGCCCATCCCAATCTCATGCCTCATCATAAAAATGAGATATAGACTTCTCCAAGAGGTGCTTAAGCAGAAGACTCTTAGATTAATTCTACGTAATTTTTACAAAATCGCAATGCTCATCTTGGCGCCACCCTTTTCTCCTTAGATATAAACAACCATCCAATGCTCTAAAAAGTGACCATTAGCAAGAAGGCGTGGAGATAACCTGAAAGTCAAAGTCCTAAGAGACTTTGACTTAGTCCAAAGACATCAATAGAGTAGGCGGCATGAGTCTTGGGCGCAAGGGCTTGGCCGACAAACATCTAGAAAAAATTTAAAAGAAAAAAGTATTCATCACAGAAGGACCTCTATGCCCCATATCAGATTCCATGCTATTAAAAAATTTAATGCATAATTTGAAAAATGTTAAAGAAAGGTAGACCACTTTTCCATTCGCCAAGTCCTTGTGAGAAAGACTTCCCACGCGCAAAGAGAGAGACTCTCTGGCACGTGGATGCAGTATTGGCACCAATCTGAAGTCCAATCAATCTAGGTTATCCAACTCAAGACCAAATTATTGGCTCAAATTAGACCTAATTAGCCCAAATTAAGCCAATTGAATCCAATTCAATCCAGATCTAGATTTGCTATATGTGCTAGCATATTCATCTTGCAACAGTCTAATCTAATTAGACCTTAATCAATTCTCTTTGTTGCCCATTGGATTCCACATCTAACCAGTATGGTCAGGTGTTTGACTAATCTAGTTAGAACTCACCAAACTGATTATTCAAAACTACCAACCAATTGACTTAGAACACTTCTAATTTAATGATCAAATTAAAATTTTAATTTGATCACCACAAGACATGACTGACGTCTAGCAACGTATCATGACTATCCAAAGATGTGAAATTTGATGGAAATGCCAAAAATACTCTCAGTGAAAATTACCATGCAACTAGATCCTTCGATCTTCCTACATCCTGAATATGACTCTGGGTATGAAATATTCAATCCCAATATCATATTCATTTCTGTTTCAATCTTATGGTAATAATTCTTTAATGAAATATTAGAAACCATTTCTAATTTTCATCATGCTTTGATCAAGTCTCTAATCATTATTTGTTTAAGCAGGTAGATGCTATTTCTCTTACTAGAGAGATCGATTCTTTAACCTACTCAAATCTCATAATATAATCACCATATCAATTCCCGTACATACAAGTCATGAATGATAACAAATATGATTTATATATTATTCTATGGTATTTCAGGTCAAAGGATTACATGCATCATAAATTCACCAATAAAAGTATTAATTTATTAATTAATTAATATTAATTTTTAAGAATTAATAATCAATTTATATATAATTTTTGAAAAATTCATATTTTTATTAATTAAAAAATTAATTAAAAAATAATAAAAATTAAAAAATAAAATTTTATTATCAATAGAAAGAGCTCATTTTTTTGATCATAACGAAATAAATTTTAAGTAAAACGGAGCTAAAACAAAAAAGATATGAATTTTTAAAGCTATAAAATAAATAAAAATTTAAAAAAAAAAAGAAGAAGAAAACGGCTCAAGCCGCCAAGCCACAGCAACCGGCGCGTCCAAATGCACCGAGCCATGCCAACCAAGCCGGCGTGCCACACCATTCATGCTAGCCGACTCAAGCCCAGAAGCCATCAGCCGGTCCACGATCCAGGCGTGGACCGCTAGCTCAGCAAAATCCGGCGAATCAGAGCTTGCCACGTGGTGGACCTAGACCCCTAAAGGGTCTACAGGAATTTATCGCGGCTCACAAGGGTAATTTAGTCTTTTCGCCCGATAATAGTGGCGCTGATTGGTTGCGGTATGCGGTGCGGCCGGTCCACACGGTCCATAGGAACAGTGATTGCGCGATCGGACGTATGTGGTTGTTTACGGTCAGGATCGGATGGCTGTGGTTGCTTTCAGATTTTATTCAGCTACAAACATCATGCGGATCACCATCGGACGGCAGCGCTCGATCCAAGCGATGATCCGACGGTCCAAAAAGCTCCCGACGGCGATCAAACTCTCAGGCGCGTGATTTGCGGCCAGATTTCCTCCATGAAGCGCGATCCAACGGCCAGAATTTAATCCGACCCGATCTGAGTTGATCTGCATTTGATTTTGATGATTTTTGGACCGTTGGATTCCTATTGAATGGCTGGATTTTATCAGATTTATCAGAGACATATCAAAGCTATTTTGATTCAAATTTTACTCAAATTCTTTTTGTATTTTGATGATTGCAAAGGCCATTAGTCCCACATTGCCTTTAGAAGCAAATTTTCCAGCCCTCCTAGCTCTATAAAAAGGACCCCAGGCCTCCAAAAATCAACATCTCCGATCAAGGTGAAGCTTTGGTACAGGGCGAAGCCAGGCTATGGGTTAAAGGCTGCTTCAAAGCAACGGATGCCGAGAAGAAGAGCCGAGCTTCTACACCATCTTTCTGCCAATGCCGATCCAAGATCAGAGATCAGGCTATTTTATTTTATTTTCTTTTTTTTTAAATTTTATGTATTTAAATTCTAAAATTTTAATTAATAAAAATTTTATTTTTATATTTTAATTTCTTGCTTTTTATTTTTATTATAATTTAATTTCTATACTTTAATTATTACTTTTTATTTTATTGCAAGTAGATGCTAAGATCTAACTAATAGATCTTAGTACCAAATTTAAATTTCTGCACCTTTTAATTTTTATTTTTCAATTTTCCGACTTCACTTTTGATTCCCAAAATTCAAATTTTTCTTTTTTCTTTTAAAAATCAAAGATTTCAAATCTAAAATACTACCTTCCCTGTGGATTCGACCCGACTCACGCTATCTACGCATTTTTAATATTTTAAGAAGTCGGATTAAACTGATAAACACGGTGTCTTAACGACAACATCGCGTTCCTATCAAGTTTTTGATAGGAATGCGATGTTGTCGTTAAGACACCGTGTTTATCAGTTTAATCCGACTTCTTAAAATCATTGAAAATGCGTAGATAGCAGTGAGTCGGGTCGAATCCACAGGGAAGGTAGTATTTTAGATTTGAAATCTTTGATTTTTAAAAGAAAAAGAAAAAAAAGAGTTTTGGGATCAAAAGTGAAGTCGGAAAAAAAAAAAGCAAAAATTAAAAGGTGCAGAAATTTAAACTTGGTACTAAGATCTACTAGTTAGATCTTAGCATCTACTTGCAATAAAATAAAAAGTAATAATTAAAGTGCAGAAATTAAATTACAATAAAAATAAAAAGTAAGAAATTAAAATATAAAAATAAAATTTTTATTAATTAAAATTTTAGAATTTAAATACATAAGAATTTAAAAAAAATAAAATAGCCTGATCTCTGATCTTGGATCGGCATTGGCAGAAAGATGGTGTAGAAGCTCGGCTCTTCTTCTCGGCACCCGTTGCTTCGAAGCAGCCTTTAACCCATAGCCTGGCTTCGCCCTGTACCAAAGCTTCACCTTGATCGGAGATATTGATTTTTGGAGGCCTGGGGTCCTTTTTATAGAGCTAGGAGGGCTGGAAAATTTGCTTCTAGGCAATGTGGGACTAATGGCCTTTGTAATCATCAAAATCTGAATAAAATTTGAATTAAAATAGCTCTGATACATCTCTGATAAATCTGATAAAATCCAGCCATTCAATAGAAATCCAACGGTCCAAAAATCATCAAAATCGGATGCAGATCAGCTCAGATCGGGTCGGATTAAATTCTGGCCGTTGGATCGCGCTTGATGGAGGAAATCTGGCCGCAAATCATGCGCCTGAGAGTTTGATCACCGTCGGGAGCTTTCTGGACCGTCGGATCATCGCCTGGATCGAGCGCTGCCATCCGATGGTGATCCGCGTGATGTCTGTAGCTGAATAAAATTCGGAAGCAACCACAGCCGTCCGATCCTGACCGCAAACAACCACATCCGTCCGATCGCGCAATCACTGTTCCCATGGACCGCGTGGACCGGCCGCACCGCACACCGCAACCAATCAGCGCCACTGTTATCGGGCGAAAAGACTAAATTACCCTTGTGAGCCGCGATAAATTTCTGTAGACCCTTTAGGGGTCTAGGTCCACCACGTGGCAATCTCTGATTCGCCGGATTTTGCTGAGCTGGCGGTCCACGCCTGGATCGTGGACCGGCTGATGGCTTCAACGGCTGAGTCGGCTTTGATGGCTTGGCTTGGCTTGCGGAGCCGGCTTGGCTTGGTGGCTCGGCTTGCGGAGCCGGCTGAGCCATTTTCTTTTTTTATTTAATTTTTATTTATTTTATATTTTTAAAAATTCATATCTTTTCCATTTTAGCTCCGTTTTACTTGAAATTTATTTCGTTGTGATCAAAAAAATGAGCTCTTTCTATTGATAATAAAATTTTATTTTTTAATTTTTATTATTTTTTAATTATTTTTTAATTAATAAAAATATGAATTTTTCAAAAATTATATATAAATTGATTAATAATTTTTAAAAATTAATATAAATTAATTAATAAATTAATACTTTTATTGGATGAATTTATGATATTATCATATTTAACTTACTTTGTTTAGTTGAGGATTATTTTAATACATTCTGAGCATCTTTACAAGGTAGATAAATATGATTATATTCATAGGTTTTTTTAATCTATCTGAAAGTCGGTATCTTGCTGGATTGTCACTTCGGTTAGTATAGAAATTGGTTTCTATGCTATCGACTTAGGTTTGGACCTACGAAGTCACACACACTAAAGGTTCCTACCTGATCTAATGGCTGGTGAAGAGTCTCACTCGATTGGAACTCTATGGTGAAGAGTCCCACTCGATAGAAACTCCATAGTCAAGAGTTCCATTGGACTGAAACTCTTCAATCGAAGGTCCTACTGGGTTAGGATAGTGAGTCTTAATGTCTGGGAGTCTGTGGTCAAGAGTCCCACTAGACTGGGACTCTTCGACCAAGAGTCCCACAGCTTTAAGACTCTGAGTCCTACATATCTGAAACTCTATGATTGAGAGTTGGAACTCCATAATCATGAGTTCCACTTATTTCGATCTTCAGAATCAAGAGTCCCACTAGTTTGGGACTCTTCGATCAAAAATTTTATTTTGATGGGACTGTTGTCCAGACATCCACTAGATTTAGACTCTAATTTTATGAGAGATTTTATTAGTGATTTGATTACTAATTAACTTAATTTGATTGAATAATTATTTTTGATCCAAGTCCAATTGAATTGGATTTAGTTGGGTCTGATCCGATTAGGTCATTAGTTGACCTAATCGCCGAGGAGGTTTGAACCCTGATTTGATCAGAGGTTTGGCTTGATCAATTTCTAATTTTATTAGAATTGAATTAAGCTTAATTAAGCCTAAGTGAGTTAGGTTTAAATTAGTCTAATTGGGCCTAACCTATTTTGAATTGGTTGGTTCAATTGGTTCAAGTTTGAATTTCAAAGACTAGTTTGACTAGTCTTCTTTCCCTGCGCCATTTACCCACACCCACTTAAAAAATTAATTTAATTCTCTCATGACTTTTTTTCCATGCATAAAAGAGCTTTTGACTAGGTCTCCCATGTTCCAAATGGATAAGATATGGTTGTTATTTGTTTTGGTTTGAATGAGATTCAAACTTGGATAAAAACAACCTCTACCTTATCCATGCGCCACCCTTCTCTTGTGCGACACATTTGCTACACGAGAAAAGATTTCTCATGATTCTTTTCCATGGTAAAAGATATTCTTGCCTACCCTTTCTCACATCCCTAGTAGATAGGATCAGATGGTTTTGAGGTTGAATTCAAAAATGAGTTTGAATTTGGCCTAACAACTAACCCATCTTTCTCTCCACGCGGGTTCTCTCTCTTTGGCACAAAAATAAATAGGAAAAATTTTTGGGATGTGAAAGATCAGATTTAAGATTGAGAGAGGACTTCTGTTAGCCTCCTGGTGCATGAGAAAAAGTTTTAAAAAATTTTGTGAGGAGGAAAACCAGAGAAAGGCTAGTGCAAGGTTTCAAGGTGCATTTGATTTAGTGTTTTGACCTGGGATTCAAAAATCCATTTCATGAGCTACGAGTGTCGAAAGCCTACAAAACTTTGTGGAGGAACCTCCTCTGCCTCTCTACTATATGTACCAGTGATCCAGAGTATCTATGAAGGCCCATAGATAAATATTCGAAGGCAGTTCAATCAAAATAGCCGTTGAAAGACTCCGATGTCGAGCTAGTACTCGCGTGGGAGTCGATCAGAATCAGAAGCCTCGTATGTGGACGATCTATGGATGTCAGACACTTATGTGGCTATATCCTGACTAGCAGGCCTCCTTGATAACAATCGGATCACGACGATCAACTATCCGCGAAAAGGTATTGTGTTTTGAATATATAGATATAGTAAATAGTTTACTACATATTTTTATTTTCAGATCTATTGATGTATGCATGCATATTATGTTTAGATCCTAATGTGTAAGGGTTAAATAATTTGATATGATTAGTAAGATAATTAATTAGATTAATTATTTTTTACTACATCATTGCTATTTTTGAAAAAAATTTTCAAAAAGTAGCATAGCAAATCCTATACTGTTTCCTTCAATTGGTATCAGAGCAAGATTTCTTAAACATGATATGCTTGCATATTTAGATTAATAATTTAGATTTAATCTAAATATTAATCTAATAATTTGAATAATTAGATTTAAAAAATTAAAATTCAGATCGCATGGACTGTAGGTTGTCCTGCTATAGGGTTTACCCTTTATAGTGAAAAGATTATCCTGGTACGTTACTGATCTATATCGTTAATTATGAAATTACTAGATTTGATTTAATATTTTTATGATCAAGTTATATTAGGCTTTAATTTGATTTATGATCATAAATATATAATTAGATAAAGTTTGATTCATGATTTCTTAATTATGTAGTGTACATAGTTTCAGATTAAACCCTACAACTAGTATTATTTATGAATTAAGATGATTTAATGAGTCGACTCAATTAGTGAACAATGCTAAGTTATAAAAAATCTTTCAAAATTAAAAATATTTTTGAAATGCCGAACCATAATCCTCAGTCCATAAATTTAATTAAAAATTAAGTATAATGATTTAGTATCTAGAATTATGAATTAAGACTTTAAGTCATTAATCATGAACTTATGGGTTATTAGGTTAGCTGAATTAGATCCATAAATTGGGTTAGACCTAAGATTAGTTAAGATATGGACTAATTTAGAGTAATTGATCAAATCTAATTAAATATTAATTTAGATTAGGTCAAGGACTCTATAGACTCAATTACAATAGTTGTAGTTGGTCAACTCCATGCCTTTAATAAGGACCAAATAGACTTGATTCAAGGCTACGCGATTGAATCCAAAATTACTAGGTTGGTCAAATTAAAACTAATGAACTGAATGGTGTCTAAATTAAGTTTGGTAGTTTGATCAGTGGTTTTTAATTGGAAGCTACTTGCACTGATTCGGTCTTTGACGAGTTAATGGCATATCCCTTCCACTGATCTCACTTACCTGGCCATCCTGGTGAGTTAGATTTTGATTATATCACTTCGTGATTCGGACTCACCCATGTCTATTAGGTAAATTAGTCTGACTGATTTAGGTGCTCTTAATGCCAGCTTAGATTAGATCTTTTTTCTGACTTGGTGAAGTCAGTGGGAGGATCAAAATTGGCTCACTAAATTTTCTTAAATTGGTTAACTAAATCCTCTAAAATTATTAGATTCTTAAAAATGAAATATTTATATAGATAACTAAATCATAGCCTTCCATTAAGTTGAGTGATAATGGATTCATTAATATAATGATCATTGGAGGCCCAAAGGCCTGATGAGTATTGACTAATAAAATTATCATTTATAAAATAATAATTTGATTAAGTCTATCTGATGGTGGTTAGGTTGGTCGACCAAAGTTGGATCTGATCATATATTGGTTAGATAAGATCAAATATGGTCATGTTAATGGTTGGACCTAACTGAACCTTTTCAGTGGAGGCCAAAGCCTATTGATTAGGTCTATGGGGCAAAATCAATGTTACTAGAAGTTGTTTAGAGAAATAATTGATTTTGAATCTATCCATAGGTGCACATGGGTTGACCAACCAAAGTTGGGCTCAGGTGTAGTCTATGTGGATTCTAGTACCCACTAAGAAATTAGAGTAATTCCTCAAATTGGAGGTAGAGGCTATCAATTTATATAAAATAGTGGAAAAATCTTTAGACTGAAGTCCAAGTCTTTAGGATTAATAATTCATATACTAATTAGATTTTTTTTTTTTTTTGTGCAGATATGGCCACTAACCTATCGCTTTGATCATTGTTAGATCATGATAAATTAATGGGACCTAACTATGATAGCTGGTATCGTAAGTTGAAAATCATCCTAGAGCATGAGCAGATCTTTTATGTGGTAATAGATTGAGCACCTGAGGAGCCTACCCCGAACATCAGGGGAGCGGTCTGAGACACTTATCCGAAGTGGCTTAATAACCGCACCATCATTTGATGTATAATGTTGGCGGCAATGAATGACGAGTTCAGCCATAGGTTTGAAAATGCTCAGCAATAGGAGATGCTTCAAATATTGAATGACTCTTTTGGCACGTCAAACGATGTTGAAAGGCACAAAATAAGTTATGCCATTTTTAATGCTCGAATGAGGGATGGGGCCTCAGTCACCGATCATGTATTGTACATGATTGAGATGATTGAGCATCTTAGCAAGTTGGGCTTTTTCTTGCACGAGTAGCTCGGTAAGGATGCGATCCTTAATTTTTTGCCCAAGTCTTTCCTCTCCTTTCTAACTCATTTTAGAATGACAAAGCCTGCAATGAATTATCATGGCTTGTTGAGGTTGCTACAAAACTTTGAGAAGGATCACCAACTCTACAAGAAGATGGTGAATGTAGTGAGAAAGTCTTCTTTTAGTCGTCGACCCTTTAAGAAAGGAATGAAGAATAAGAAGAAGAAAAACAAGAAGGTGCGGCCGCATGCTGGGATGACTGCACAGGGTTAGACTAAGAAGCGCAAGCCCGAGCAGAGCCAGGTAGAGTGCTTCTTCTGCAAGAAGTAGGGGCACTGAAAGAGAAACTATCTTCTGTACATTGCCTCCCTAGATCCAAACAGGTCAAGGAAGAAGCAAATGATTGCTGGGCAAGATATTTATATGATAACACCTTGCAAATTTTTTTTATTTGATTCTATTGCTTAGGTATTAGATACTGAAAGTTCTTATCATATTTGTAATTATATGCAGGGCTTGCAGGTCAGTAGGAGATTTGATCAAGGCAAGAGATTCTTGAATGTTGGCGATGGAAGATAAGTTTCGATTCTAGCTTTAGAAATCATGAATCTTGTAATCAATTCAAATAAAGTTATTCTTAATGAATGTCATTATTGTCCAACTTTCTTATTGAATATCATTTCTGTAGGTCTTTTGGCCATGCATGATTTTGAAATATCAATAAAAAAAAAATTTTATAATATCATTTTGAATGGTGTTACAATTTTGATTGGACAATTCAATAACGAAATTTACTTACTTTCTATGCCTGTTAACGTGGTTCAATCCTCTGGTAAATGCCCTAGAATTAGTGATGTGTCTGATGTCTACTTTTGACATTATAGGCTAGGTCATATTACCAAGAATAGAATTAATAGATTAGCTCAATAAGAAATTTTTGAGGTTAATGATTGTAAGTCACTTCCGACTTGTGAGTTCTGTCTTTTTGGTAAGATGACCAAGTCATCTTTTATCGAAAAAGATGAACGAGCTACTGAACTCTTAAGTTTAGTACATTCGGATGTATGTGGACCTATGAGCTCAAGTGTCAAAGGTAAAAATTTCTACTTCATAACCTTCACAGATGACCTATCGAGGTATGGGTATGTCTATTTAATGAAGTATAAGTCAGAGTCGTTTGAAATGTTCAAACTATTTTAAAATGAGGTAGAAAAGCAAACTAAAAAGAATATTAAAACTCTTTGGTCTAATCGAGGGGATGAGTATCTTTTCAATGAGTTTCTGACATATCTTGGGGAGAACAAAATTCTCTCCCAATGGACCCCTCCTAGAACACCGCAACATAATGGTATGTCTGAAAGAAGAAATTGGATCCTGTTGGACATGGTTCAATCCATGATGGGGTTTGCTGGTTTGCCGATCTTTCTATGGGGATATGCGCTCAAGTTAGCTTAGTATATTCTAAATAGGATTCTGAGTAAATCTGTTAATAAAACACCATATGAGATATGGATGGGGCATAAGCCAATGTTTTCACACCTTAGGGTTTGGGGGTGTCCGACTTACGTCAAACGTTTGATAACAGACAAGCTTGGGCCTAGGTCTGATAAGTATAGTTTTATAGGTTATCCAAAAGAAATCAAAGGATACTACTTCTATTTTGCTGATGAGTAAAAAGTGTTTGTCAGCCTTAAGATAATCTTTTTAGAAAAGGAGTTCCTTGGTGAAGAAACTAATGCCTCTATAGTCAAAATTGATGAAGTATGACAGGTAGAAGAACAGACACAAGTTATTGAACCTGAGCTGGATCTGATTAGATCAGACCTAGAATCCATTGTAGATGCACCCTTAAGGCGATCTGGTAGAGTACCACATCAACTGGATAGATACTATAGTTTTCTAGTCCAAAATGGGGATTCTATCAATCTTGATGAGAACGATCAGGATCCAATCACCTATATGGATGCAATATAGAGATTCAACTCTGAGAAATGACTTGAGACCATGAAATCTGAGATGAAATCCATGAAGATCAATGATGTATAGACATTGATTGGTCCACTCAAAGGGATAAAATTCATAGGATGTAAGTGGATCTTCAAAAGAAAAAGAGGCACAGACGGAAAGGTGGAGACCTATAAAGCCCATTTGATTGCTAAGAGATATCGTCAATGTTATAGTATTGACTATGATGAGATGTTCTCTCCTATGGCAATACTCAAATCCATTCGAATAATGCTTGCCATAGCTGCCCATCTGAACTATGAAATCTGGTAGATGGATGTGAAAATAGCTTTCTTAAATGGAGAACTGGATGAAGAGGTGTATATGATACAACCTAAAGATTTTACGTTCATAGATGAGTCTAAGGTGTGTGAGCTTCAGAGATCCATTTATGGACTGAAGCAGGCATCTCAGAGCTAGAACATATGATTTGATAGAATAATCAAAATGTATGGCTTTGTTAAAAACGAAGAGGAGCCATGCATATACAAGTGGGCTAATAGTCCGGCAACAGTATTTGTAGCATTGTATGTGGATGATATTTTCTTAATAAAAAATGATGTCCCTATATTACAAGAAATAAAGATCTGGCTTTCATCATAATTCTCCATGAAAGATCTAGGAGAAGCTTCCTATATGCTAGAGATGAAGATCTATAGAGATAGATCTAAAAGGTTGCTTGGATTATCCCAATCTACGTACATTGATACTGTGGTGAAATGGTTCAGCATACAGAATTTCAAGAAAGGCTATCTACTGATAGGCCATGAAATTTTTCTTTCAAAGAGGAATTATCCAACAACACCTCTAGATAGAGAGCGTATGAATAGAATATCATATGCTTCAGCAGTTGATTCTATAATATATGCCATGATATGTACGCGACCAAATGTGGCATACTCACTAGATGTAGTGAGTAGATACCAATCTAATCCAAGAGAAAATCATTGGAAGGTTGTTAAAACCATCCTAAAGTATTTAAGAAATACTAAGGACCAGTGGCTTGTATATGGTGAATCGGACTTAAAACTTGTGAGGTTCATAGACTCCAATTTTTAGTCTGATCATAATGATAGCAAGAGTGTGTCGGGATATATATTTATCCTTAATGGTGGGGCTGTTTGCTGGAAGAGTTTCAAGCAATACACTGTGGTCGATTCAATTAGCAAGGCAGAGTATGTCGCTGCATCAGATGTTGCCAAAGAAGTGGTGTGGCTAAAAAAATTCATCACTAAGCTTGGAGTAGCATCCTCCCTCGATGGTCCAATTTTGCTCTATTGCAATAGCTTTGGAGCCATTGCTCAGACGAAGGAATCAAAGGTACATCAGTGGATGAAGCATATTCTACGTCGCTACCATCTTGTTAAAGAGATTGTGGATCGAGGTGACGTTGACCTTCAGAAGATTGATGAAAAGAAGAACCTGATCGATCCACTCATTAAAGCTATTGTGGTGAAAGAGTTCGATGACTTCAAGTCGAAGATAGGTATTAGATACTGCATCGATTGGCTTTAGTCCAAGTGGAAGATTGTTGGAAATGTGTCCTAAAGCCAATCATCAGTCTATTGATGGTTGGGCCATATATTTATAATTATATATAAATTATAAATTAATAAAAATTATTTTGATATTTTTCATCATAAATTCTATTATCTTTTAATAAACTTCTATGTTGTGATGAAGACCTTAGGACTATCTAGATTCGATAAAGGAGGATTTATCATTTAATCCTTAAATAGGTTACGACCAAAGGATACGTTGTTACTTAGGATGACAATATTTATCAAGTATAGATCATTGTGTGCCATATAGGTTAGTTGTCCTTATAACCAAGGAGTGTTGAGACACTGATATGGCATACAAGTGAGATGTGTGGATACATCTGCACTGAAAGTGACCAACTCTGGGGTTTTTCTCTTATCAAGATTATCTCCGATGGAATATGGGTATAAATATTCCTTCGACTTGAGATTACCATGGAGACTTTCAAGCAACTCATTATATTTTGGTGCCAAACTATCTGAATTTCTAATTCAGTGATAGAAGGTTTCTGAGCACAGTCAAGTACTTGTGGAATCAGTGCGTGTATCAAGATGAGATTGACCACTTATGATTTCAAGAGATGTATTCAATTATGTTTCAATTTAACAAATTCTTGGTCAGGGTAGTCTTAGTGAGGGGTCACGGGACTAATTACTTTAAGACACAATATGGATGTATTTTCTAGGGTTGATAGTCTAACCCTGAGTCATCTATTACACAGAGGTCACAGGGATGAATTATACAGTAACCATATTCACGTAGGTTCTAAATGTTGTGATTATAATTATTCAACCTATCCGAACGTTGGGTATCATTGCTAGATAGTCATTTCGATTAGTATAAAAATTGGTTTCTATGCTACCGACTTTGGTTTGAACCTGCGGAGTCACACACACTAGAAGTTCCTATCTGATCTGATGGCTGATGAAGAGTCCCACTCTACTGGCACTCTATAGTGAAGAGTGCCACTCGACTGGGACTCTGTAGTCAAGAGTCCCATTGGACTGGGACTCTTCGATCAGGGGTCCTACTGGGTTAGGATACTGAGTCTCAATGTTTGGAAGTTTATGGTTAAGAGTTCCATTAGACTGAAACTCTTCGACCAAGAGTCCCACAGCTCTAAAACTCTGAGTCCTACATATCTGAGACTCTGTAATTGAGAGTTGGGACTTCATAATCATGAGTTCCACTTATTTCGGACTCTGGGATCAAGAGTCCCACTGGTTTGGGACTCTTCAATCAAGAGTTTCATTTTGATGAGACTCTATTATTCGGACATCCACTGAATTTGAACTCTAATTTTATGAGAGGTTTTATTAGTGATTTGATCACTAATTAATTCAATTTGATTGAGTAATTATTTTTGGTCCAAGTCCAATTGAGTTGGATTCAGTTGGGTCTGACTCGATTAGGTCATTAGTTGACCTAATCGTCGAGGAGGTTTGAACCTTTATTTGATCAGAGATTGGGCTTGATCAATTTTTAATTTTATTTAGATTTAATTAAGTCTAATTAAGTATAAATGAGTTGAATTTAAATTAGTCTAATTGGGCCTAACCTATTTTGAATTGGTTGGTTTAATTGGTTCAAGTTTTAATTTTAAAGACTAGTTTGACTAGTTTTCTTTCCCTACGCCATTTAACCCACGCCCACTTAAAAATTTAATTTAATTCTCTTGTCAATTTTTTTTCATGCATAAAAAAACTTTTGACCAGGTCTCCTACATTCCAAATGGATAAGATATGGTTGTTATTTATTTTTGTTTGAATGAGATTCAAACATGGATAAAAACAATCTCTACCTTATCCATGCACCACCCTTCTCTTGTGCGACACATTTGCTACACGAGAAAAGATTTCTCATAATTTTTTTCCACACCAAAAGATGTTCTCGCCCACCCTTCCTCACATCCCTAGTGGATAGGATTAGATGGTTTTGAGGTTGAATTCAAAAACGAGTTTGAATTTGGCCTAACAACCAACCCATCTTTCTCTCTACGCGGGGTCTCTCTCTTTGGTGCAAAAATAAATAGGAGGAATTTTTGGGATGTGAAAGATCAGATCTAAGGATCTAAGATTGAGAGAGGACTTTCATGAGCCTCCTAGTGTATGAGAAAAAGTTTTAAAAAATTTAATGAGGAGAAAAACCAAAGAAAGGCTAGCGCAAGGTTTCAAGGTGCATTTGATCTAGTATTTTGACCTGGGATTCAGGAATCTATTTTGTGAGATACGAGTGTCGAAAGCCCACAAAACTTTGTGGAGAACCTCCTCTGCCTCTCTACTATGTCTACCAGTGACCTAGAGTATCCGTGAAGCCCATAGACAAGGATCAAAGGTGTTCAATCAAAACAGCTCCTAAAAGACTTCGGTGTCGAGCTAGCACTCGCGTGGGAGCCGATCAGGATCAGGAGCCTCATGTGGATGATCTATGGAGGTCAGATATTTGTGTGGCTATGTCGTGACTAGTGGACCTTCTTGACAATGATTAGATCTTGGTGATCAACTATCCATGAAAAGGTATTGCATTCTGAATACGTAGATGTAGTAAATAGTTCACTACATAGTTTTATTTTCAAATCTATTGATGTATGCATGCATATTATATTTAGATTCTAATGTGTAGAATTAAATAATCTAATGTGATGAATAGATAATTAATTAGATTAATTATTTTTTACTATATTATTACTATATTTAAAATTTTTTTAAAAAATAGCATAACAAATCCTGCATTATTTTCTTCAGCAGGAGTACTACCAATTTAAGACTCTTCAGGATGAGGAGGCTGGCTGCTAGACCTTCAAAAAGATAGCCACATGAAGGCTCCAAGATGACTTCTATAGTCTCAGATAGTCTGCCATCCAACACTTTGACTCCTAATCACCATCGAATTGGAGGTCCTTCGCTGATCATTAGATCTGGGCGGATATATGGCAAGTCTCCTGCAATTAGTGGATTAGTGAGATAACATTAGCAATGGCAATTTTGATCGCTAATAATTATTAGCAATGGTATTAGCTATAAAAATACTATCATTAATATTTATTTAAAATTATTTAATTTAAATATTAAAAAATAATTAGCGATGAAATTATTTTATTTCTATAGTCGTTGCTAATAGTCTTATTAGTGATGACTTATTCTGTCGCTAATAATGATAATTAGTGATGAAGATTTTTTAGATTTACTTTTATGATAGTATTAGCGATGGCAGGGCTATTAGCGATGATGGACGGACGTCGCTAATAGCTTGTATTCTTGCAGTGTTATTCTATTTTGTTTAGCAAATGCAATATTTAGAGAAGTTATTGAAGAGAAGAAAATCACTAGACTATGGTTAAAATTGAATAATAGATACATAACCAAGTCACTTACAAACAGATTATACTTAAAGCATCAACTCTATCACTTGCATAGAAAAGAAGCTATGCATGTTAAAGGTCATATAAACAAATTTAATAAAGCTATTTTAGATTTAAGAGATATTAGTGTTTCAATTGATGATGAAGATTGGGCTCTTATTTTATTATGCTCACTACCATCCTTTTATGAGAACATTGGTACCATATTATGTGGTAAAAAATCTCTTTTAGTTAGTGATATAAAAGATGTTTTACAATCTAAAGAGTTGAAGAAAAGGTGTCTGGAGGTTAACAAGAGAATCAAGGAGAAGGCTTGATTGCTAGAGGTAAAAGTAGGAAAAAAAGTTCTTACAATAAGGATAAGTCTAGATCAAAATTCAAATCCATTGTTTTCATTGTTTCAAAGAAGTGTACATTAGAAGACTTTTTCTCCAAAGAGAAAAGAAAAAAGGTGAAAAAAAAGAAAGCCTAAAGCTAATACTAGTATAGCATATAAAAATTTCAATGATGTTGATAGTGATATTTTGTCAGTTAGTGTTGGTGGCCTTGGGAGAGAATGCATTCTTGATTTTAGTTGTTTCTTTCACATGACCCTAATAGAGATTGATTTTTTATATACTTGACTAGGGAAGGAAAGGTTTTGCTAGGAGATAATAAATCCATTATGGTTGTTAGTGTTAGAAAAATTAGAATTGAGATATACATTGGTGATGAGAGGATTGACTTTAGAAGCTTTGGTATGTTCTAGAATAGAAAAAGAATCTAATTTTCTTAGGTACTCTCACTGCTATAAAAAAGGACAAACCACTATCGTAGCTTAAAAAATTGCTACCATAGTCTACAGCTGACAGTAGTTTATATAGCAGTTATCATAATCGCTACCATATGCAGGTATAGTAGTGGTTACTCAACCACTGCTATAACCTTATCTATAGCAGTGTTTCCTCAATCGTTGCTATAGATACGATATAGCAGCAGTTACAAAACTGCTACTATAGAGTTAATAGCAGCGATTAGTGAACCGCTGCTATAGTATATCTATAGCAGTGGTTACTTAATCGCTGCCATAACTAAACTATGGCAATGATTTTAAAACTATTGCTATAGATCTATAAAACTACTACCATAAATTATAGTAGCGGTTGGCACATATCTATGGCAATGGTTGGCATGACTATGGTAGCAATTTCGAAATTCTACCATAGACTTTTGAATAGCAAAGAACATATTAAATTTACCATTTTTTTGCCCTTTATTTACCTGGTGATGCAGTTCAATATATAATTACTCAAATTAATTAAAACTTGAAAGAACAAAAAATTTTACATACAGCTCAATAATAATATAGAAATATATCTCAAATACTAAAATTATATTATCAATTAAATTATATTATAATATTTTTTAAATAAAAATAAAATACGTCAAAAGTTTGCTAAATCTAAATCATCCTCTCCAAGCATCTCGTCATCACCGAGAGGGGCTGAAGCAGGACTGAGAGGGGCCATAGTAGGAGCTAGAGGGACTGGAGCTGGAGAGGCTGGGCTATAGTAGGAGCTAGAGGGACACTGGAGCTGGAGAGGTTGGAGTACGGGCTGGAGCAGGAGCGGGGTGAGCTGGAATGCTAGACAACATGTTTTAGATGCCCAAAAAATCAACTCTAAGATGTGTGACACCATAACGGATATGACACTCTGTAGCTAGTCTGTGTGCTCCTTATCCTGAGATGCATGCTCTTGAGCCTGAGTTGCCTAGGCCAAAGCCTTTTCAAGCTACTACCGACTGACGACTTCGAAAGTGTGTGAGGAGATACTTGCTTAAGACTAGTAGCTCATTAGTAGATGTTCGAGTCTGCAAAGAATCCTCCTAGAGTGCTCAAGTCCCAAGACCTAAGATAGATAGTCATGGAGGCTCGAGACATGGGAGACAATTACAAGAGCTTCAGAGGTTCTACTTGTCCAAGATTTTGCTGATGTGCAAAAGCTTAATGGTGATGGCTTGAGCAGATGATTAAATTTGATATTTGATCTGGATAGTGGTGGATGTCCATATAATAGTCTTTTAGATTGCAATCATTATAGTCATGATGGATAGGGTTGCTATGTTTATAGTCATGCTTACCCTCTATAGGGTTGCTACCCTGTAGAGGTTAAGCAAGGCCATAACTATAGCAACTCCTATAGTCCATCATGACTATGGTCTGAAAGATTATTACATAGGCTTTTACTAATAACTAGATCAAATTCATCAAATATGCTAATCATATACTCGAGCCCATCACCGTTAAGCTCTTACATTAGTAAATGTATTGGACAAGTAGAGGTTCCCATCCACGCATAATGTCTCCCAAGTCTTCCTATGCAGGTACCAATGCTTGTAGTTTGGCAAAAATCTACTTTATATAAATGGATAACTATTGTATCACTATCAAGCATTTTTCTTTTGACACATTTCTTATAAAGATAATGAGTCTATCCTTGCCCGAAGAGTGCAGCATTCTCAAAAGCATAATCATAGAAATAAAGAATATCATTGCAAATGAGGATGGTCAAGACATGCATCCCATGCATGCAGACTTGGAGCTTGTCAGATGACTAGATTGTATGAGCACATGAATTTTATTTTTAAGTTATTATTTTATTTTTTAAAAAAAATTATATTTCTAGTTTACAGTTCGAGGAGGCGATCGGGGGCTCGGAGATAGAGGCTATAATGACTGCCTATGCAAGATGCACCTAAATGGAGGTGATGCATTCTATTTTTGTTGTTGTATGATCAAGCTTGGATGGTCTGTTACATTGCAAACAACCGCTTGCAGCCACATTATGGTTAAAGGTGCAGGGAATGTGCAATGCCTTATTTTTTAGTGACAGATCTGAGCCTTCTTCATATTTTCATGTATTGAGATTATCATGTACTGCTAGATGAGAATCAGACAATGCTTAAATCAGAAAATCAACAGACCAACATATTATTATGTATTGTTGGATGAGAAACATTGGACTACTGATACATTACACATGCTCACTAACAATCTTTGTTATACGTGAGTTAAATTTTGATCATCTTGTTATGTTTTGATAGATATTTTATTTGAACAATTTTTAGATCATCTACTTGCTTTGATTTTTATTTTTATTTTTAGATATTATACATCATGTCTTCTAGAGGTTGGAGTCATTTTAGCCAAGGATAGAGCATTCGAGGAGAGAATGATCATGCGGCCAACTTGCATGGTTCTGTACATCTCATACCATATGATAGGTAGTCACCAATGACCCCACAGTCATATGTAGTAGCAACCAACTCACAAACACAGAGTCGTGGTCGAGGATTCGCTCGACTCATGGCACCTCCAACTTGGCCGAAGGATAGATAGCTCATCCATATTCAAAGTCGCTTGTAAGTACCAAAACTTCAATTAATATGTTTCTAATTTAGTAATTATAGAGTTAATATTTATTGTTCAAAATTAATTTTGCAGTATATTTAGAGAGTCTGGAGTATCTCATGTGGTTATCGGCATCATCCGATGCTTAATGTCGGGGTCGATGAATAAGTTTTCTAGCTGGCCGTCTGGAGCATGTGATGTAGTCTAGAGGATGTTTTTGGTAAGTCAAAACTAGTTTAATTTATAAATTCACGATACATTGGTATTTTAATTACATATAAATACATGCTTGTTTCTATCTTGTAGGATTATTGCCGATTCGAGACTCCCTAGGATGAGTAGGATGGCCATCAGATCTTCAAGGAGGTGGCCACATGGAGGCTTTGAGATAGCCTTTATAACCTCAGGCAGTCCACCATCCAGCACTCCAATTCTCAATCACCATTGGACTGAAGATTTTTCATGGATCACTAGATGCGGTCGGATATATGGCAAGCCCTTTACGATTAGTGGAGTAGTGAGGAGTACTTCGATAAATGGCAGAGGGCCCGACAGAGTCAGACTACCCAGCAGGATCCAATCAGACATATGAATGGCTCGATCAGCACACATGTTGTGACCAATAGACTGATAAGAAATCAATATCAAAGCTCTTTACTAGAATTATAAAAATTCTTATATGCATATTTTAATTAATTTAATTTTATTATTTACTTATTATATGCACAGCACCTGGGTCATCCACCAGATCAGCTATAGTTGTGGCAGCCCACACACTAGTCTAGGAGGACTGGTGACTATTTAGATTTTGTATCACGATGGATCATGGTAAGAATTTCAAACTTTATTTACTAATTAAGTTATTAGAGAATCTAATTTTTATATTATAACTAATATATTTTTTAACTGTGCAGACATGTTATGCGATGTATGTTGTTGAGAGGTACGGCGATGACCCATCTTCTCAACCTTGAAGGATGGCTCAATGCCATCGAGAGGGGGGTGAGTAGGGGTTGGGACATAGAATTGGGCCATAGCTTCGATCCTCCACCGCCTCAATATCCTTCGGCATCCTTACAAGCCTCGACGTCCCAGACCTGGAGCGATGCACACGTAGAGGAGGTCAGGCAAAAGCTTCGACCTCAGAGTCTTCTGGATGCCATCCATGATATAGTCATAGAGCTTATTCGGGAACCATAATTGTATGACCAACTGGGCTCATCATTTCAGCCATCACATCAGGTATATATATTATTAAATTATTTTAATTATTTAAAATTTTATTTTTAGAAGCTTTATATATTTTGGTTTAAGTTTAGGAAGGAGAATAAGGGGCTAAAAATTTAATCTAATTATTTAATTGATGGGTCGGATGTGTCTATAGCTTCATATCATCGAATGAAATTTATAGAAATAATCTGTTCTAGAATCGAAAGAGTATATCAAAAGATATACCTCCATATCGAAACTTACTAATATTATTTTATTTTTTTTATTATCGAATGCTGGGACATCCAGCTCTCATCCACCAACTATTGGAGAAAAGGAGAAGGAGGTAGATGACGATGAGGATTAGACTTAATTTTTTTTGATATATTATATTTTTTTGATATTACTTATAAAAAATTATATAATTTTTATTTTTAATATAATATAATTAGTTTTTAATTTTTGATTATCATATTATCTTTGAATTTTAATTATAATAGGTATTAGGAACCATAATTCATTATAATTAATTAAAATAGATTTAAAAAAATATTATTTTTATTTTTTAAAAAATTAAATTAAGTATTATCATCAGTATTAGCGATGGCATCTATCATCTCTAATATTTCTTAAATTAATTTTTTTTATTTTATTTAAAAATTAAATATAATTAGAGATTGTATTAGCGATGAAATAAGTTGTCACTAATAATAATTAGCGATGACATTAGCAATAAACTTGTCATTGCTAATTTTTTTAAAAATTTTATTAATTTTTTTTAAAAAATTAATTAGAGATGGATTTGTTTCATCTCTAAAGCCATTGCTAATTTTCTTATTAGCAATGATATTTTTGCCATCGCTAATGGCTTTAATTAACGATAAGGTATTTTTGGATTGGCTTTTACAATAGTATTAGCAGTGATATTAGTATTAGCGATGGTGGATAGACTATTAGCGAAGGCATTTCACCATCACTAATAGTCTGGATTCTTATAGTATCTTGACAGTAGAGTATTCCATAGGTGAGTCACGGTTCAATGATGATGTACTCCTATATCTTATCTGTATGCTATACTAGTATCTCCATACTTCTTGATTAAGAGGACAACCAACCTATATGGCACATAAGGATCTACACTTGATAAACATTATTGTCCTTATAATAATGTATCATTTGATTGCAAACATAATTTAAGAAATATTTGATAAATCCTTCTTTATTGATCATTTATAGTTCTAAGGATTTCATCATAAAAGAAGTTTTAAAAAGATACAATATGATAAATTATCAAAAATAACTTTTATTAATAAAATTTAATTCATATACATATATAAGAACTCAACCGTCTGTAGTTTAGATGATTAGCTTTAGGATACTTTTTCTAAAAAACTTTCACTTGGGATTAAAGCAAATTAGAACAGTACCTAATACCCATCTTCATCTAGTGAACATCGAACTTCTTGATTCTGAGGGCTTTAGTGAATAGGTTGGCCAGGTTCTCTTTTTCATCAATCTTCTAAAGATTGATGTCACCTCAGTCTACGATATCTCACACAAGATGATAGTCACACAGAATGTATTTGGTTCTCTGATGGGACTTTAGTTTCTTCGCTTGAGCTATGGCTCCAGTGCTATCATAATATAGTAGAACAGGACCATCAATGGAAGGTGCCACTCCTAGCTCGCTAATGTACTTTTGTAACCAAATAGCTTTCTTGACAGCATCAGATGCCGCGATGTGCTCTGCCTTGCAGATAGAATTGGCAATAGTGTACTGCTTAAAATTTTTCTAGTAGATTGCTCCACCATTTAGGATAAATATGAATCCCAACATGCTGTTGCTATCATCATAGTCTAATTGAAAATTAAAATCAGTATATCCTACAAGTTTTAAGTTAGATTCTCCATAAATGAGCCATTGGTCCTTAGTATTTCTCAAATACTTAAGAATTGTCTTTACAATCTTCCAATGGTTCTCACCAGAATTAGATTGGTACATACTCGCTACCTCTAGTGAGTAGGCCATATCCGATCTCATATATATCATGGGATGTATGATAGATCCTACTCTCGAAGTATAAGAGATTCTACTTATATGTGGAACTTACTATTACTCAATACATTTTAATAGAAATGTAACTACTCCCTTTTCATTATCACAAAAGTGATACGAATGTACCGATGCAATAATACGTCCTTTTCATTATCACCAAATGTAACTACTCCTTCTTTAGGTCAAAAGTGTAAATTGAGATTTGTTACCATCATGATCTTGAATAGCTATATCAAGATCCAAGCCTCTTCTTGTCTCAGACTGTAACACTCCTACAAAGAAAATCAAGTTGAGTTTTAGGTACCTAAGTCATCTTGGGTCCTTTGGGGTTAGTGCTATGGTTCTTTTTGGAACCCAAACCATTTCAACTATTTTTTCATTTAATTTTCTAAAATCACATGCATAAGACTTATGACCAATTTTGCCACAACAAAAACATGAGATATTTGAGGTAGAGTTTGATGAGGCTTTAACAAATAGATTTTTGAATAGTTTATTTCTTATGAAGTTTAAATCCTAATCCAGCCTTGTTAAAAATAGTTTTGCTCATTTAATAGCATATTTAATTTTTTGAAACTATAGATAAATCTTTGTACAAATGGTTTGATTTTTGCTAGTTCATCATTCAATTTTTGATTTTTCATTAGTAAGCAAATTCAGTTTTTCAAAAAATATTTTTTTTTCATGAGTAAATTCTGAATTTAACTTTCTTAAGTCTTACTTTCCTATATTCAGCATAAGTTCTGAAAAAGCCTCTTGTAACTCATTCAAAAGTAATCTAAGAAGTTTTCAGCATTTACCTCCTTATGATGTGCCATCAGGCAAAGGTTAGCTTCTTCTTATGATTTTTTGCTTGGAGCTAGAATCCTCACTATCACTCCAAGTGGCCAATATCGCCTTCTTCTTGAGCTTTTTGGATGATTTCTTGAGAGGGGGTAGTCCATTCTAAAATGACCGAATTTCTTGCACTCGAAGCAAATTGGTAGCTCCTTCTCTTTCTCCTTACTGGTTCACCTTTGAAGATTTTCTTCTTGAATCCTTGCTTCTTCTTTCTCATAAACCTCTTAAACTTTCTTGCAATCATGTCAAGTCTTCTCTTCCTCCTCTTCATCAAATTCCTCACTCTCATCACTCGGGAGTAGTTGTCTTGAGAGCTATGGTCTTTTTTTCTTGTTTTCTCCATGTTTTGCCTCATATTCAATTAATGAGTCATTAAGGATCCAAGAAGCTCTTTCAATGATAGCTTGTTGAGATCTTTAGCTCTTGGATGGTGGTGACCTTTGCTTTCCAAGCTTTTGAAAGTGATCTAAAAATTTTACGAACAAGCTCACTATTAGTGTAAGATTTATCCAAGCTTTTCAAATCATTGATAATATCGATAAATCTAGTAAATATTTTAGAAATAGACTCATTTGACTCTATTTTAAATAATTCATATCGATGGACAAGCATATTTATTTTAGACTTCTTTACTTGATTGGTATCCTCATGGCTAACCTCTAACCTATCCCAAATCTCCTTGGTCGAAGCATAAGTAGAAATTTCTATTAAATTCATTTAGGGTCTAATGCACAATATAGGACATTCATAGCCTTAATATTTAATTCTATCATTTTTATATCATGCTCATCTCAATCCTCATTCGGTTTGGAAACATCATTATCCTCTATTTTGATTGTGAGAGTGTGTGGGCCTTTGATTATCACTCTCCAAAGTTGATAATTAAGTGGTTGAATTGTAAATGCGCATGCGTGCTTTCCAATAAGTATAATTTATTCCATTGAACAAGGGTGGATGGTTGGTCGATTGTCCTTCGACAAGAGATGCACTCATATGGGTTGCCATTTGATCTTAACTCTTGATTGTTAAATCAAATAAAGTAAGTACCAAGCTCTGATACCACTTGTTGCCTAGCAAGACAACCCGAGAAGGGGGGGGAGGGGGTGAATTGGATTTTTTAAAACTTAAAGCTAGTTTGGTGCTATTTTTAAAAATAAGTGATGTGATGGTGTATGCTTTAGTTCTAAATATGCAAAAATGCAGAAATATAAATGGAATGAAGTAAACAAGGAAATCATAAATACTAGAAAATTTATAGTGGTTTGATGCCCCTTGCACCTACATCCATTTTTCAAGCTCCATTTGAAAATTTCACTATAATCTCTTCAAGATTATAGTCAGATAGTTTTCCAAGGCTCACTATCCAAAATCAAATTGATTTTTACACCAGCTCACCAACCACAACCAGATCTTAAGCCAATCCTTGGCTTATAATCTAATTTTCAGGATTGGATAAGCCTTCCCCTTAGCTTCAAAACCCTATTGAAGCTAAGTTACAAGAAAGAGAAAAGTTAAACAATAAAAATGAACAAAAAGCTCCTTTGATGAGCAAATAAGTCGATGAAGCTTTTTGGAATCTTCTTTATTGAAGGCTTTTGAGCTTTTAAGCTTGTCTTCTTGCTGAATGGAATCTCTTGATTTGATTTTTCTTGAAGATGGGAGTTGAATGCTCTCTGTTCAATGCTTTTTGGACTCTTTTCTTTAACTTTTTATTTCTCTCATGAATGAATAGTCATATCTCTTCCTCCAGGTATTTTGTAGGTGATTTTCTACATTTGGTAGGCTGGAGAATCTTATTTGACCATTAGAAAAGCAAAAATGACCGTTTGAACCCAATCTACACAGTTCTGGACAGTCTGTAGAAACTAGTTGTTAGAGCTCGAGTCAAACCTCGAATCAACTCGAGCCTTAGCTTGAGATCTTTTACTCTGCTCGTTCCTCTGCTCGATCCTCAGCTCGTGGATCTTAAGTCGACTCGAGCCTTTGCTTGAGGCTATGCCGAACTTTGCTTCAAAATTGTCATCTTCTGTATTTCTTCTGAGACTTCGACTTGAGAACCTCGAGTCGACTCGAGCCTTTGCTCGAGACCTTGCCATGAAATCATCATTCTCTGAATTTTTACTAAGACTTCAACTTGAGAACCTCGAGTCAACTCAAGCCTCCGCTCGAGACTGTTCCTTCTGAAACTTCTGCGTGCCAGTCTGCATATCAGCTCAAGCTGAACAACGAGTTAAACCATGAGTTGACTCATGGGCTTCTTAAGTTAAAAAATTTTAGTTCCTCCAAAGGTTTTCCTCTTCAATTCTGGTTTGGGGATGTCCTTTGGAAACCTTGTTTTAGGTATGATTTATGCTTCAAAAGCCTCTAAATCTTCTCTATCAATTTTTAATTGCATTTATATGGAAGTTTTATTTTGTACTTTAAAATGCATCCGAAATATAATCTCAACAACTTCATTAGTTTAAATATATACTCAAATATTTTGTTACTCATCAAAATCAATCCTTGAAGTCAACAAGAGAAACTTGCAATGCAAGGCAAACTTGGATGGTCTGTTATATTATAGACAACTGCTTGCAACCACCTCATGGTTAAAGGTGTAGAGGAACTTACAATGCCTTATTTTTCAATGGTAGATCTGAGCCTTCTTCACACTTTCATGTATCAGGATTATCATGTACTGCTGGATGAGAATCAAACAATACTTAAATAAGGAGACCAGTAGACTAACACATTATCATGTATTGTTGGATGAGAATTATTTTTCTGTTGATACATTACAGGTGCTAACTAATAATCTTTGTTATATGAGAGTTAAATTTTGATCGTCTTATTATATTTTAATAGATATTTTATTTGAACTAATATTTAGATCATCTACTTACTTTAGATTTTACTTTTATTTTCAAAGATTATACATCATGTTTTTTAGAGGTCGGAGCCGTTCCAGTCAAGAGCAAAGCTCTCGAGGAGAGAGCGATCATGCGGCTAGCTCACATAGTTTCATACATCTTATATCGGATAATAATTAAACTCTAACACTTTAGATATTATTATTTTATCCTTTGCTAACTAATATAACATTCTTTATATTAGATATTTTATGCTCAAATTTGGATGATAGTTGGCCACCAGTGATCCTACAATCACATGCAGTAGCGACCGGCTCACATACATAGAGTCATATATGGTCGAGGATCTACTTGGCTCACGGCACCTCCAACTCAATCGGAGAATAGATAGCTCATCCATATTTAGAGCTGCTCGTAAGTACTACAACTTTAATTAATATGTTTAGAATTTAACAATTATAGAGTTAAGATTTATTTTTTAAAATTAATTTTACAGCATGTTTAGAGAGTCTGAAGTATACTCATGTGGTTACCAGCATCATCCGATGCTTGATGTCGAGGTCAATGAATAAGTTTTCTAGCTGACTATCTAGAGATCATGATGCAGCCTGAGAGATATTTCTGATAAGTTAAAACTAGTTTAATTTTTAAATTCTTAATACATTGGTATTTTAATTATATATAAATATATGCTTGCCTCTATTTTGTAGGAGTATTGCCGATTCAAGACTTTTCAGGATGAGAAAACTGACCGTCAGATCTTTGAGGAGGTGGCCACATGGAGGCTCTGAGATAGCCTCTATAGCCTCAAGCAGTCTACCATCTAGCATTCTAATTTTTAGTTACCATCGGATTGGAGGTCCTTCACGGACCACTGGATACAGGTAGACATATGGCAGGCCCTCTACAACTAGTTGAGCAGAAAGGATTACTCCGATAGGCGGCAGAGGGCTCGATAAAATCAGGCCACCTAGTAGGATTCGATCAGGTATATGGATAGCTCGGTTGGCACACATGTTGTGACTAATAAATTGATAAAAAATCAAAATCAAAACTCTTCACTCAAACTATAAAAACTCTTATATGCATATTTTAACTAATTTAATTTTATTATTTACTTATTATAGATATGGTAGCTGGATTATCCATTAGACCAGCTATAGTTATGGCAGGCCATGCATAAGTCTAGGAGGACTGATGACTATTTAGATTCTACATCCATTACAAGAAAACTAATCTTTTTATGAAAAAATTATTTATGATGAAAAAAATATCATTGCAAATATAAGTATTTATGATGGACATATATTTTCATTACAAAAAGTAATTATTTATGATGAAAATTTATTTACATCATAAATAATTAACTATTTATGATGCAAAAATGATTTACATCGTAAATGATTGATTATTTATGATAAAAATTTTTAGTCATAAATAATCAATCCTAATTTAATCATTTAAAATATAAAAAAAGGTCAAATTATTTAAGATAAAATTTTTTTATCATAAATAATAATCATTTATGATGCACATAATTTTTGTATCATAAATGATCCATTATTTATGATAAAAATTTTTCATTGTAAATAATCAACCATAAATAAATTATTTAAAATTTTAAAAAGATTGGATTATTTATGATAGAATTTTTTTATCATAAATAATTGATCATTTATGATGGAAATCATTTTTTCTTTATAAATGATAGATTATTTATGATAAAATTTTTTTGTCATAAATAATCGATTATAAATAAATTATTTAAAAAATTAAAAAGATTGGATTATTTATGATGAAAAATTTTCATCATAAATAATCTATCATTTATGACTTAATTAGCATTTACATTATAAATAATCAATTATTTATGATAAAAAATTTTCATCATAAATAATCAACGATAAATAAATTATTTAAAAAATTAAAAAGGTAGGATTATTTATGATGGAACTTTTTCATCATAAATAATTGATCATTTATGATGGAATAAAATTTTTATCATAAATAATTGATCATAAATAAATTATTTAAAAAATTAAAAAGATTAGATTATTTACGATGGAAAATTTTTATCGCAAATAATCTATCATTTGCAACATAACTAGCATTTACATTGCAAATGTTCATTATTTACGATGAAAAATTTTCATCATAAATAATCAAATATAAATAAATTATTTAAAAAATTAAAAAGGCTGGATTATGTGCAATGAAAAATTTTTATCATAAATAACTGATCATTTATGGTGCAAATCATTTTTTACTGCAAATAATTAATTATTTA
>QRFJ01000096.1:1509173-1585491 GCA_006176705.1 Cocos nucifera
CAAATGCACACTACTTGCAAGCTAAATCCACTGAATTTGAGTATTGCCATAGGAGAAAATGTCTCATCATTGTCAATACCATAATATTGACGATATCCTTTGGCAACTAGATAGGCTTTATAGGTCTTCACCCTCCCATCTGCTCCTCTTATTCTTTTGAAAATCCATTTGCATCCTATGAATTTTATCTCTTTGAGTGGATCAACAAGTGTCCATACACCATTGATATCCATGGACTCCATTTTGAATTTTATGATGTCAATCCATTTCTTAGAGTCGGGCCTTTGCATGGCATCTATATAGGTGATCGAATCCTCATCATTCTCATCTAGTTCAATAGAATCTCCATTCTGGACTAAGAAACCATAATAACTGTCCGACTGATGCGGTACTCTACTGGATCTCCTCAAAGGTGCCTCTATAATGGACTGTGGGTTTGATTCTCCAATCAAATCCAGTTCTGTATGTGATTGTGTCAGTTCTTCTATCTTATGAACTTCTTCAAGTTTGATTTTAGTGGCATTAGTTTCTTCTCTAAGAAACTCTTTTTCTAAAAAGACTGTCATACCGCTAACGAACATCTTTTGTTCTTCTGTAAGATAGAAGTAATATCCTCTTATTTTCTTGGGGTATCCTACAAAATTATATTTATAGGACCTTGGTCCTAGCTTGTTAGTCTATAAATATTTTACATAAGTCAGACAACCTTAAATCCTAAGGTAAGAGAGTATCGGCCTACATTCAATCTACATCTCATATGGAGTTTTTGCAACTGATTTGCTTGGAACCTTATTGATCACATAGCAAGCAGTCTGAAGGGCATAACCCTAGAAAGAGATAGGCAAACTAGGAAACCACATCATATATTGAACCATATCTAATAGAGTTTGATTTTTCTTTTTTAACACACCATTATGCTGTGGTGTTCCAGGAGGAGTCTATTGAGAGAGAATCCCGTTCTCCTCTGGATATGTCAGAAACTCACTGGTGAGATATTTTTCTCCTTAATTTGATCAAAAAATTTTAATACTCTTTTTAGTTTATCTTTTTATTTTACTACGGAATCATTTGAATATTTTAAATGATTCGGACTTATGTTTCATAAGATAGACGTATCCATATCTAAATAGGTTGTCGGTGAAGGTAATGAAGTAACTATATCCACCTCATGCACTAATATTCATGGGTCCACATATATCACTATGTATTAGACCTAGAACATCTTCGGCTTGTTCATCCTTTTCTTTAAAAGATGACTTTGTCATCTTTCTAAAAAGACATAATTCATAAATTAGCAATGATTCACATTCATTGATATCAAGGATTCTCTCTTTAGCTAATCTATTTATTTTGTTCTTATTTATATGATCAAGTCGATAATGCCAAAGGCAGGTATCGCTGATATTATCTAATTTAGGGTATTTGCTTGAAGTGTACATTATACTAACAGAGTGTGATATAATGTAAATACTATTTTTTAATTATCCACTCATTATTGTAACACCATTCATAATGATATCATAATAATCATTTTTTATCAAAAATGTATATCTATCCTTGGTTAGAAGGCCAACAGATATTGCATTCATCAAGAATGAAGGACAATAATGATAATCATCTAAAGAAATGATATTTGCATTGAAAACAAGCTAAACTATTCCTAAAGCTAGAACTGGAACGATCTTCCATCTCCAACATTCATGAACCATTCACCATTTCTAGATTTTCTACTAACTTGAAGTTCCTACAATGAATTGCAAATATGAATTAGAATTTTTGTATCCAATATCCAAATAGTAGCATCACAAATAGAGAAATTATAAGATATTATCATATCAGTACCTTGACCAGCAACCAATTGCTCATTTCTCTTTCTTGGCTTGTTTTGGTTAAGGAAAGCAAGAAATTGAGGACAATTCCTCTTCTAGCGATCCAACTTCTTACAAAAGAAGCACTCTATCTTATTTTGGTTATCCTTAGACTTCTTGGCCAGCATAGGCTCCCCAGCCCTTACATGATTCTTATTCTGCACCTTCTTCTTTCCTCTCTCAGAGGATTGGCGCGCTACCTAGAAAAATTCTTTCAACATTTAAAACATTTGCTCAAGCAGAGCATCCTTGAATTTAATACTAAATTTGTCATTCATCGTTGCCCTCATAATGCAACATACTATTGTTCGATCACTAAGCCACTTCTGATAAGTGCCTCTGATCGAACCACGTGCATTGGGTGCGGGTACATTAGGTGTAGGCTCCATAAGGATATAAAAAATCCATTCATGCTCAATGACTATTTTAAGCTTTCAATGCCATCTATCAAAATTTGATCCCATAAGCTTGTCACTATCCAATAGTGATCGAAGCGACAAAGTATTAGCCATTTTACTAAAACGAGAACATAAGACCTATTAGTATATGAATTATTAAATTCTAAAGACTTGGACTTTAGTCTAAAGATTTTTTAATTATTTTATTCAAATTAGTTGTCTCTACCTCCAATTTGAGGAATTATCTTAATTTCTTAGCGGATACTAGAATCCACACAAACTACATACGGGTCCAAGGAAGGCTCAGCTAACCCATATGCATCCATGGGTAGGTTCTCAACCAATTATTTTTCTAAATAATTTTTAGTAATAGATTTTGCCCCAAGTTCTTTTTCAGTAGCCTCTACTGAAAGTTTCAGTTAGGTTCAACCATTAACATGAACATACTCAATGATTTTAACTAATGAATGATTAGGTCCGAGAAAAGCTCGACCAACCCAACCATTCATCAGATAGTACAATAGAGTCATCATATAATAAATGATAATTTTAATATCTAGATAAACACCAGACTGAAGGCACCTCCAATATTAGTCTAAATAATTAGACCCATTACCATTCACCTTAATGGGAGGCTATGATTTTGTTATCCCCATAACATTATCATTTTAAAGACCAAATAATTTAGAGTTTTATTATGATTGAGAATAAGAGAAGAGATTGACTAGTTATTTTGAAGAAATCCTTCCACTGACTTCAATAAGTCATGAGACAAATTGGCCCAGGGGTGCCTAAATCAATCATACTGATTTACCTTAATAGCATGGATTGACTCGAATCATCAGGCAATCCAACTCAAATCTTAATTGATCAAATTGATCAGATAAATGAGATCAGTGGAAGGGTCTACCAAGACTTGTCTTAGGCACCATCGTAATGGCTTGGTAAGTGGGCTGCCAATTAAAGACCATCGATTGAATTGCCAAACTTACCTTAGATACCAATTTATCAATAAGTTTCGATCAGGTCAATAAGATAACTTGTGCTCGACCATGAAGCCATGATCAGGTCCATTTATTATGATCAAAATTATGGACTTGACCAATCTATAACTATTGAGTTTGATCTAGAGAAGACTTGACCTAATCTAATTCAACTCTTGGTTAGATTTAGTTAATTTCTTAATTATTTGATTCTAACACTAGGTCTAACCTAGTTAATTGATCTAACTCGAGCTAGCCCATATCTATGTTTTATGCAACATCATTAGTGTTAAAATCTCAATTCTAAATCTAATGTTTCTACCTTTAATTCTTAATTAAGTGTAGAATTGAAATGGTTTTAATTATTCAAAATAATAGCATAAAACATGTATTTCTTTTGTGGTCCTTTTATATGTTCATGTTTAACCATAATTAAAAATCTTAAAACTAATTTTTTAGATCATAATTCAACCATTAAACATGAATTAAATAGATCTAAATTATTCTCATGCATCATATACATCATAACAACATCATATATCATAAAATTCAGACCTAACTAACATCTTATGTTCATGAGTTTCAGATATTGAAACTAATTTTCAGATCTGAAATTATTGCTTAAAACAGCAATTAAATAAAGGTTGGGCACTGATGGAAAATAATGTAGGGTTTGATGCATGCTTTTCAAAACTTTTTCGAAAATTACATAGCGGAAGACTTAGATGAATCATATTAACCTATTTATGCAAGTAAAAACACCTACATCTAGGATCTTATGGCATGATATAAAGCATGTAATAAATTTGAAAAATAAATAACATAAAGATTTTGATCATATCAATACCAATCTAGATCTAATCTAGTATCTTATATAGATCAGATCTCTATACCTGATCGTAGGTCGAGAACTTTGCTACTAATTTTTATAGTTAAGATTGTTGTTTAGAGCTGCACAAGATGTCCGACTTCTGCAGGTTGTCTATACAAGACTTCTACATTGATCGAAGGTCGACGATTGAAGATCTTGCGTAGCATGCTAGCACTTTGCAGATCCCTCATGATAGTTGATCTGAATAATTTTTTTCAGATCTTTTAGACCCTCCAAGAGATGAAGAACTAGAGGATTAGGGAAGACTCTTCTCTCAAAAGTATGTGGAAGAAGGAAGATCAAAAATCCTAGAGAAGAACCCTTTCTTCTCTTCTTTGTTTTCCCAGGACATACAAATTTGATGTCCTAAAAAAAGCCCATGCCCTTTTGAGATATGTGCCAAATAAACCCATGCCCCACTCTTTGTTTTTATAGATTTTGAAATCCCATGCCTTACATCCTCTTAAATAGCGTAGAGAGGAGTCATCCTAGTCTAGGTCAAATACCTAGAATAGCAAAGGTCAAGGGGGCAATTGTAGGGGGCTCCCAATGTGGGATACCCAATTCACATGCACAACTCCTTCCTTTTCCACACCAAAAATTACATCCAAATCTGATTAAAAATGGCACCTATAATGGATAGAGTTTGAGAATTAACAAACTCTATCAAATATAGTCCTAGGTCAAAACAACTTCCAAAACTAATTTTCAAACCAAGAGGAGAGGGGGACACGTGGGGCCTCTTATGTGTTAGAAATATTATGCAAAACTCAAAAAATAAAGGATGTGGGCTTCTAGGCATAAGGAAAGAAAGAGAGTCCCAGTTCAACTAGGCTCTCAGGATTTTTTTGGTCAAACCAAGTTTTAAATCTAATTAAATTAGGATTGGTGCAACCTAGTTAAAGATAATTCTAGTCCAACTAGGAGCTCATTTAAATTTGATTAAATTATATTTAATTCTAATTTAAATCCTAAGCTAATTAGAAATTAGGTGCACATAAGTTCTAATTAAATAAGAAATTGATCTCTCTTGTAATTGGCTTACCTCATAAACCAATAAGATTTGATCTAATCAAGTCCAAACCAAACCAAATTGAATCTAATTCAATTAAACATAATTTTAGTCCTAATGCTCAATCAAATTGAGCCAATTAGCAATCTAATTGCTAATTAATCCTCCTATAATACTGGCATTAGATCAATCATCAATCATATTGATGATTTGATCTTAAAATGATTCATAATCGTTGATCAATCATTCGATTAGATAGAAACTTCTTATGTGTGCGATCTCATAAGTTTGAACCTAAGCCAAGAGTACAGAAATAAATTTTTATGCTAATCGAAGTGACCATCTAGCAATGATACCCAATGTTCGAATAGGTCGTATGTATGTAAAGCAACATTCAAGAACTCATTCAAATATGGTTATTGTATAATCCATCCCTTTGACCTCTATATTTAGGATGACTTAGAGTTAAACTATCAATTCTAAAAAAGTACATCTATAATATGTCTCAATATAATAAGTCTTGTGACTCCTTACAAGGGCTATCCTGGCCAAGATTTTGCTAAATTTAAATACAATACAATACATCTCTTAAAATTAGAAGTGGTCAATCCTATCTTAACTCACACACCGACTTTACAAATAGTTGACTGTGCTTAAAAATTTTTCATTACTGAATTAGAAATTCAGATAGTTTGACATCAAAGAATAGTGAATTGCTTGTAAGTCATCATGGTAATCTAAAATCGGAGGAACACATACCCATATCCCTTTAGAGTAAATCTTGATAGCAGAATACTTCAAAGTTGATCATGTTCAGTATAGATGTACCTCTACATCTCATCTGCATGCCATACCAGCATCTCCATACTCCTTGGTTAAGGGAATAACCAATCCATATGGCATACAATGACTTACACTCGATAAATGTTGTCATCCTGAATAACAATGTATCATTTGGTGGTGAACTGATTTAAAGACTAAATGATAAATTCTCTCTTTATCGATTCTAGATAGTCCTAAGGTCTTCATCATAACATAGAAATTCATAAAAGAAAGATGCATAACTTATGATGAACAAGCTAAAATAAACTTATTTATAATCAATCATATACATTTACAAGATTAGCTCAACTATCAATAGATTGATGATTGACTTTGGAACATAATTTTCAACAACTCTTACTTGTCCTAAAGCCACTCGGTATAGTATCTTATATCCATCTTTGACTTATAGTTATCAAACTCCTTTATCATAAGGGCTTTAGTGAATGAGTTGGCTAGGTTCTTCTTTCTATCAATCTTTTGAAGATCGACGTCACCTCAGTCTATGATCTTCTGGACAAAGTGAAAGCGATGTAGAATATGGTTCATTCGCTGATGTGCTTTCAGTTTCTTCATCTGAGCAATGACTCTAGTGCTATCATAGTAGAGCAGGATTGGATCATTAAGGGAGGGTGCTACTTCCAGCTTGATGATAAATTTTCTTAGCCACAGCATTTTTGGTAGCATCAAATGCGATAATGTACTCCACCTTGCAAACTAAGTTGGGCATAGTGTGCTGTTTAAAATTTTTTTAGCAGACAACTCCATCATTAAGGGTAAATAAATAATCTAACATACTTTTACTCTTAGTGTGGTCAGATTGAAAACTAGAGTCTATAAATTTCATAAATTTTAAATCTTACTCATTATAAATAAGCCACTGGTCCTTAGTAGTTCTCAAATACTTAAGGATGATTTTTACAATCTTCTAGTTGTTCTTTCCTAGATCAAATTAGTATCTACTCACTACTCCGAATGAGTATATCACATATGATCTTATACATATCATGATGTACATAATAGAATCCACTATCAAGGCATATGGTATTCTATTCATACACTGTTTCTCTTGAGGTATTATCGGATAATTTCTCTTTAAGAGTAAAATTTCATGACCTATCAGAAGATAGCCCTTTTTGAAATTTTCTATGCTGAAATGCTTTAGCACAGTATCTATATACATGAACTAGGATTATCCAAGCAATCTCTTAAATCTATTTCTATAGATCTTCATTCCTAGGATGTAGGATGCTTCTCTCAAGTTCTTCATGAAGAATTGAGATGACAGCCAAATCTTTATTTTCTGTAATGTAGGGACGTCATTTTTGATTAAGAGAATATCATCCACGTACAATATAAGAAATACAACCATTGGACCATTGGCTTACTTGTATATGTAGGGCTTTTCTCTATTCTTAATGGAGCCATACGTTTTGATCATCTTATCAAAATATATATTCTAACTTTGAGATGACTGCTTCAATTATTAAATAAATCTCTGAAGTTTGTACATCTTAGACTTATCTGTGGATGTGAACCCTTTAAGTTATATCATATACACCTCTTTTTTTGGCTCTCCATTTAGGAAAGCTATCTTCACATTCATCTGTTAGATTTCATAATCTAGATGGATAGATATTGCAAGCATAATTCAAATAGATTTGAGCATTACATAGAAGAAAATATCTTATCATAGTCTATACCATAATATTAATGATATCTCTTGACAACCAGATGGACTTTATAAGTTTTCAATTTTTTATCTGTGCTCCTCTTTCTTTTGAAGATCCACTTATACCCACTTATACCCAATGGGTTTAACCCCTTCAGGTGGATCAACTAATGTCCATATATCATTGACCTTCATGGACTCTATTTTGGATTTCATAATTTTAAGCCATTTCTTAGAATCGAATCTCTATATTGCATCCATGTAGGTGATCAAATTCTTATTGTTCTCATCGAGCTCGATAGAATCACTATTCTAGATTAGAAAATCATAGTATCTATCCAACTGATATGGTACTCTACTGGATCACCTTAAGGGTGTAGTTACATTGGACTCTGGGTTTGATCTAATCAAATTCGGTTCAAGTTTAGTTATATGTGTTGATTTTTCTACCTATCAAATATTCTTAAGTTCAATCTTAGAGGCAACAATTTCTTTATCAAGGAACTCTTTTTCTAAAAAGATTATCTTAAGGCTGACAAATACTTTCTATTCATCAGCAAGATAGAAAAAAATATTCTTTGATTTCTTTCAGATATCCTATGAAAAAGTACTTGTCAGACCTAGGTCTAAGCTTGTCTATCATTAAACGTTAGATATAAACCAGACACCCTCAAATTCTAAGGTGTGAGAGTATTGGCTTATGTCCTGTCCATATCTCATATGATGTTTTAGCTACAGACTTACTCGAAACCCTATTAAGAAGATAACAAGCCGATTCGAGCACATATCCCTAAAAGAAAATCAGCAGAATGGCAAAATCTATTATGGAATGGACCATGTCTAATAGGATTTGATTTCTCCTTTTACACACACCATTATGTTGTGGTATCCCTAGAGGAGTCCATCGGAAGAGAATCTCATTTTCTCCTAGATATGTCAAAAACTCACTAAAAAGGTATTCGTCCTCTCAGTCAGATTGAAGAGTTTTAATACTCTTTTCAGTTTATTTTTCTATCTTATTATGAAATTGTTTGAACATTCCAAATGATTTTATCTTGTGTTTCATTAAGTAGACATATCTATACCTAGATAGATCATTAGTAAGAATAATGAAGTAAAAATATCCATCTCTAGTACTTATGCTCATAGGTCCACATATATAAGTATGTACTAGACCAAAAAGCTCATTGACTCTTTCATCTTTTTGAGTAAAAGGTGACTTGATCATTTTTCCAAGAGGACATGATTCACAGATTGAAAATGATTCACAATCACTAATTTTGAAAATTTTTTCTTGAGTCAACCTATTTATTTTCTTCTTGTTAATGTGATCTAGCCTATAGTGCCAAAGATAGATTTTAGACACATTATCTATTCTAAGATGTTTGCTAGTGGAGTAGAGCATATTAACAAGTTGTGATAAAAAATAAATTTTATTGCTTAATTATCCAGTAAAAATTATAACACCATTCAAAATGATATTATAAAAAAAAAATTTTATTAAAATTTTATAATCATTTTTGGCCAAAAAGCCTATAGAGATAATATTTAATAAAAAACTTAGACAAAAGTGATATTCATTAAGAACAACAGTATGAGAGTTGAATACAAGCTTTATGATTTCTAAAACTAGAGCTGGACTTTCATCTCTAACATTCTGGAATCTCTTATCTTATTCAAACCTCCTATTGACCTATAAACCCCATAACAAATTGCAAATATGATAAGAGCTTTTGCTATCTAATACCCAGTTAATAGTATTATAAATTAAGAAATTGTAAGGAGTTATTATATAATTATCTTGTCCAGCAATAATTTGCTTCTTTATTTATCAAAAAAATAATAATTTACTTCTTTCTCGGTCTATTCGAATCTTGGGAGGCAAATGTACTAAGGATAGTTTCTCTTCTAGTGCCCCTGCTTCTTATAATAGAAGCACTCTGCTTGACTCTTATCGAGCTTGGGTTTCTTTGTCTAATCCTACACTGATGTCCTAGCATGTTCCTGCGCATTCTTATTCTTTTTCTTCTTATTTTTTTTTTCTTTCTTAAAGGATCAATGACCAGAAGAAGACCATCCTACTATATTCACTAACTCCTTGTGGAGCTGGTGATCCTTCTTAAAGTTCTATAGTAACCCCAACAAACCATGATAGTTGACTGTAGGCTTTGTTATTCTAAAATAAGTAAGGAAGGGGAGGAAGGACTTGGGTAAAGAGTTCAGAATAGCATTTTTCCCAAGCTACTTATGCAAGAGAAAGCCGAGCTTGCTCAGGCACTCAATCATCTCAATTATGTACAATACATGATTAGTGATTGACGTCCCATCTCTCATCCAAGCATTGAAGATGGCACTAGTCTTGTACCTCTCAACGTCATCAGGTGTGCCAAAAGACTCATTCAATATTTGAAGCATGTCTTCTGGTTGAGCATTCTCGAATCTATAACTAAACTCATCACTCATAGCTACCAGCATGATGCTATGAATCATGGTTCAGTTGTTGAGCCACTTTTAATAGTATCTCGAACCATCCCACATGCGTTCGGAGCTAGCTCCTTAGGTGCCGGATCTATCAAAATATATAATATCCGCTCATGCTCCAAGATAATCTTTAACTTTTAATACCAGCTACCTAAGTTGGGTCCTATTAACTTGTCATTGTCCAACAATGAATGGAGCGATAGAGTAGTGGCCATAACTGCCCAAAAATAAATAAATAACCTAATTAGTATATGATTTATTAAGCCTAAAGTCTTGAATTTTAGTCAAAAGATTCTTTCAGTATTTTATATGAATTGGTAGCCTCTACCTTTAATTCAAAAAATTATCCTAATTTCTTAGTAGGTACTAGAATCCACATAGACTGTACACAAGTCCAACTTTGGCCGATCAACTTATGTGCATTTATAGATAGGTTCTTAATCAATTATTTCTCTAAATAGCTTCTAGTATTTTAATTTTACCCCAAAAATCTAATCAGTAGGCTTTGGCCTCTATTGAAAAGGTTCGATTAGGTCCAACCATTAATATGACCATACTTGGTTCATCTAACCAATGAATAATTAAGCCCAACTTTGGTTGGTCAATCTAATCATTATTTAGAGAGACACGATCAAGTAATCATATTATGAATAATAATTTCAATAGCCGATAAGCACCAAGCCTTTCGGCCTCCAATGACTATCAAGCTAATGGACCCATTATCACTCAACTTAATGGAAGGCTATGATCTAGTTATTACCACAACTATTTCATTTTTAAGGATCCAATAATTTTAAAGATTTTGGTTAATCATTTTAAGAGAAGAAAGAAGATTAACCAGCTAATCGGCCTCCCACTAACATCATTAAGTCAAATTAATGAAGACCAGAGATAAGTCGATCTAGGGGCATCTAAATCAGTCACACTGATTTATCTAGTTGACATAGGCTAGCTCGAATCATCAAGTGATTCATCAAGATAGCCAGGTAAGTGAGATCGGTGGGAGGAATATGTCATTAACTCATTAAAGAATGAATCATATGCGAGTAGCTCCCAATTAAAGACCATTGATCGAAATTACCAGACTTACCTTAAACACCAACTGATTAATTAGTTTTGATTGGATTTACATATCAATCCGAGCTAGACCACTGAGCCAAAAATTAAGTCCATTTGGTTCTTGTTAAGGACATGGACTTGACTAACTACAACTATTGCAATTGATCTAGAGTGTCTTTGACCTAATTTAAAACAACACTTGATTAGATTTAGTCAATTTTTCTAATTAAGTCCATTCTTTAATCTAACATTAGGTCTCACCCAATTAATGAACCTAATTCACACTAACCCATTAACCCATATGTTATGATTTTGTCTAAGAATCTTTAATTCATAATTCTAGATCCTAATTATAATCCTTAATTCTCAATTAAGTATTGGGCTGATGGGTTGGGGTTCGATATTTGAAAATAATTTTTAAGTTTTGTAAAATATTTTTATAATTTAATTTTGTTAATTAAATGGATCGACTCATTTTAGAAATGGATCAGCTCACTTTATTAACAGTAACCAGTTGCATGTTTGAGTCATAAACTATGCACATAATATAGATAAAATCATGAATCGATTTTAGATCTAATCTAAACATATTCATGATCACTATTTTTAGATTAAAATAATTTTAAATTTATTAAATTATAAATTTATTTAGATCATATCTAATATATTTATGATTAGTTTTTAGATCAGCACGTACTAGGACAACCTCTTCATTATAAGGGGTAAATCTTATAGTAGGATAATCTTATAATCAGTCCGTGCGATCTAAAATATATTAATTTTAGATTTAAATCTAAGGATATAATTTAGATCTAATCTAAATTATCATATTTACATATACATATATACCATGTTAATTGACCAATACTCTGATACAATTGATGGAAAACAATGTAAGGTTTGATGCATACTTTCCAAAACTTTTTTGCAAATTATGCAGTAGAAGACTTAGATTAATCATATTAATCTATTTATGCATGTAAAAATATCTACATCTAGGATCTTATGGCATTATATAAAGCATATAATAAATCTAAAAAATAAATAACATAAAGGTATTGATCATATCAATACCAATCTAGATCTAATCTAGTATCTTATAGAGATCAAATCCCTATATCTGATCATGGGTCAAAAATTTTGCTGCTAATTTTTATGGTTGAGGTTATTGCTTAGAACCACACAGGATGTTCAACCTCTACAGATTGTTCACACGAGGCTTCTACGCTGATTGGAGGTTCGACGATCGAAGATCTTGCGCAGCGTGCTAGCACTTTGTAGATCCCTCCTAGCAGTTGATCTGAATAATTTTCTTTAGATCTCTCAAACCCTCCAAGAGATGAAGAACTAAAGAATTAAGGGAGACTCTTCTCTCAAAAGTATGTGGTAGAAGGCAGATCGGAAACCTAAAGAAGAACCTTATCTTCTCTTCTTTGTTTTCTCTCACCAAGACACACAAAATTGATGTCCTAATGAAAGCCCACGCTCCTTTGAGATATGCGCCCAATAAACCCATGCCCCACTCTTTGTTTTAAGGTGAATCTCTCTTACAAATCCCACCCCATACATCTTCTTAAATAGGGTGGAGAGGAGGAATCCTAGTCTAGGTCAAATACCTAGAATAGGAAAGATCAAAAGGGGAAATTATAGGGGGGGACCAACTCTTAGGTGCCTGCTTATTATTTTGGATGTGGGATACCAAAATCACATGCACGAATCCTTCCTTTTCCATGACAAAAATCAGATCCAAATCTAATTAAAAATAGCACCTATAATGGATAGAGTTTGGGAATTAACAAACTCGATCAAATAGAGTCCTAGGTCAAAACAACTTCTTTGTTTTGACCTAGTCAAAACTAAGTTCCAACCAAGAGGAGAGGGGGATGATGGGGCCTCTTATGTGTGAGAAACATCATGCAAAACTCAAAAAATAAAGGGCACGGGGCATGGGGTTCTAGACACAAGGAAAGAAAGAGAGTCCCAGTCCAACTAGGCTCTCAGGGTTTCTTTGGTCAAACCAAATTTTAAGCTCAATTAAATTAAGATTAGTGCAACCTAATTAAGGATAATTTTAGTCCAACTAGAAACTTATTTAAATCTAATTAATTTATATTTAATTCTAATTTAAATTCTAAGTTAATTAGAAATTAGATGCACATAAGTCCTGATTGAATAAAGAATTGATCTCCCTTGTAATTGGCTTATCTCATAAACCAATAAGACTTGACCTAATCAAGTCCAAACCAAATTAATCCTTTTGCAATACTTGCATTAGATTAATTATCAATCATATTAATGATTTGATCCTAAAATGATTCATAATCATTGATCAATCATTCAATCAGATAGAAATCTGTTATGTGTGTGATCCCATAGATTTGAACCTAAGCCAGTAGCATAAGAATAATTTTTTGTACCAATTGAAGTGACGATCTAGCAATGATACTCGACGTCCGGATAGGTCAAATGTATATAGAGCAACATTCAAGAACCCATTCAAATATGGTTACTATATAATTCATCCTTTTGACCTCTATATTTAAGATGACTCAGAGTTAAACTATCAATCTTAAAAAAGTATATTCATAATATATCTTAACGTAATAAGTCCTGTAACTCCTTATAAAGGCTATCCTAGCCAAGATTTTGCTAAATTGAAATACAATATAATACATCTTCTAAAATTAAGAGTGGTCAATCCTATCTTGACTCATACACCGACTTCACAAGTACTTGACTATGCCCAGAAACCTTCTGCTACTGAATTAAAAATTTAGATAGTCCAACACCAAAGCATAGTGAGTTACTTGCAAGTCATCATGATAATCTTAGATCGAAGGGATACTTATATCCATATCTCTTTGAAGCAAATCTTGACAGCAAAATGCTCTAAAGTTGGTCACGTTCAGTGCAGATGTACCCCTATATCTCATTTGCATGTCATACCAGTATCTTCACTCTCCTTGGTTAAGAGGATAACTAACCTATATGGTATATAATGATCTACACTCGATAAATATTATCGTCCTGGATAACAACGTATCATTTGATCACGAACTTATTTAAGGACTAAATGATAAATTTTCTCTTTATTGATTCTAAATAATCCTAAGAACTTTATCACAACACAAAAGTTCATGAAAGGAAGATGCATAACTTGTGATGATGCATAACTTATGATGAACAAGCCAAAATGAACTCTTATTTATAATAAATCGTATATATTTATAAGATTAGCTCAACCATTAACAAGCTAATGATTGACTTTGGGACACAATTCCCAATAGATGCCACATCAGGAAGGAGGGAGAAGAGAAGGGGCTAGGATCTGATCCCATGCCCTAGAGGAACACCCCACAAGAGAGGTTGCACCTAGAACTTCTTCCAACACCAAGACCTTTCTTTACCTCACACCCAAGAGCTTTGGATCATCATGTCCCACGTCCAAGAGGGTTCTCCCATATTTATAGATGAAGCCCAAGATCTGATTGAATCCTAATCAAATAAGGATTCTATGGATAACTATCTTGACTAGTCAAATCCTACTCCAAGTAGGAGACCTAAGGTGATCTTTTAATCTTATAAGGAGATATGTGGTTGATGCCAACTATTAGGGCCATGTTTGAGCCACCTAAACTAAGGATCAAAGCTGGAAAACTCTAGACCCAATGCCCTCTTGGTCAGCTATATATGAGAGAGAATCTCAGTTGTCGAAGTTACTAGTTGATCAAATCAATTTTGGTCCAAATTGAGTTCAATTCGAATCCAATTCGAACCTGATTTGAACTCAATTCAAGTAGACTATTTAGCCCTAATCAAATTAGCATTTTAGGTCCAAGTCTAACTTGAATAATTGATCAATTAAATCAAGCCTAATTAATTTAGATTTGATCTAAAATTAATTTTGACTTGAATTCAATCTCTCATTAAATCTTAGATCTTTTTAGATCAATCTCATCCCCGAAATTAATTCTAAATCTTATGGCCAGTGCTAGCTAGGCATAGTTAGTATTTAATTCCGCATGACCATTAACTTAATTCTTCAATTAAGTAAATCTATTTATTTAATTAAGTCAATCACTTGCAAATTGAACATATAGATGTTAGGTCAATTCTTTTGTATGTTGTATGACTAATGTGTGTGACTCCATAGGTTCAAACACTAAGCTGATAATATAAAATTAATTTTTTATACTAATTAAAATGATCATCTAGTAATAATATCCAACATCTGGATAGATCGAATGATTGCAAAGCAAAATTCAAGAATCTTGGCATATGGTTATTGCATAATTCATCCTTTTGACCCTTAATGCTCAGAACGACTTTGGGTTTAACTGTCAACCTTAAAATAGTGATCCATATTATATTTTAATCTTTCTCAAATCCTATGGCAATCACATGGATTATCCTGGCCAAGATTTTACTGGATTGAAATACAATGAAGTATTACCTTCCATCGAAGGGGTCAATCCGATCTTGACTCACACACTGACTTCATAAATACTTGACTGTATCCAAAAATCTTTCATCATTGTATTAAAAATATAGATAGTCTAATATCAAAGCATATTGAGTTGCTTGTAAGTCATCATGATGATCTCAGATTTGAGGGACACTTATGCCCATATCCTTCGCGAGCATCTCTTGATAGCAGAGTCCTCTATAGATAAGTCACTATTCGATGATGATGTACTCTTACATCTCACTTGTATGCCATACCAGTATCTCCACACTCGGTTAAGAGGATATCCAACTTATATGGTATACAATGATCTACACTTGATAAACATTATCATTCTTATAATAATGTATCATTTGATCATGAATATAGTTTAAGAACTATTTGATAAATTCTTCTTTATTGATCATTTATAGTTCTAAGAACTTCATCATAAAAGAAGTTCTAAGAAGATGCAATATGATAAACTATCAAAAATAATTTTTATTAATAAAATTTAATTCATACATATATACAAAAACTCAACCATCTACAGCTTAGACAATTGGCTTTAAGACACTTTTTCTAATATGCTATAATTAGATTTTCATGTAAATGAATAAATTCATTTTTACCAATGATGCTTGCACTTGAATGGATGAGTGACATCTCAGACTTTATTGATTGTATTCCAAACTATACTAACACTTAAATTATAATCCGAGCCATAGCTCGAACTTTGGCTCAGGCTATATTTATTATCCCAAGAATATTTGTTGAATGTCATATAAAATTCAAAAATATTTGAAGAGATTGGAATCCAAACTATTTTCGTGTGCTAGGTACCGTCGCATGTCTCCGCATGTCCCTTCTAGAGTGGTGCAGGGGATGATTTGCATGCTACTTGCATTAATTGCCATATCGACGATAAGAACCATGCCCAATCGATAACTACCATTCATCTAGGATCCATCGGTTCACACTTCCAGCAATCAATATCCTAAAAAGAGGAATCATTGAAAATTTTTTTGATCTTGGGTCTATATAAACCCTAGACAAGACAGAAGATAAAGATTTTTATTTGTTTTCTTCTACCGCAAGTCCTCTAGCCATTGGTTCTCCCTTCTCTCTATTCTTCTTTTGTTCTTTCTTCAAGGCGATGGTTTCTTTTGATGGCCCCGACTTTGCGCCGATGACTTTCTGGTTTGAGTTAATGGAGAGAGATGTGATACTACTCCATAATTAGTTTCACATCCCTCCAAAGTTTCAACTAAAAATTTTGGAAGCAAAGGAGCAGGTTTGCTATCCTCCTCCAGGTCGAATGAGCCTCTATGAGGAATGCTTTTTGGCCAGGTTGAGGCTTCTTCTCTATGCCTTCTTTGCTGCTTTTTTTTTTTAGTTTTTTGAGATGTCACCATGCTTGGTGGTCCCAAATTCATGGCAGAATATCTACAATTTTACTATAGCGTGCATGTTAGCTAGGGTTATGCCCAGCATTGCACTCTTCCATCATTTCTTTACTTTCAAAAAATATCTTGGATCATATGGACGGTGGTATGTATCACCATGAAAGAAGAAGATCATCCATCTGTTGATTCGAAGTGCTCCTTCCATCATGCATGGCTGGAAAGGATGCTTTTTGTTTGTTTCTTGGATATAAGGTAAGGACTGGGACTTCGTAGACTAGGATGAACCCCAAGAGGCTATGCTGAGGGAGCCAACACTAGACCAGCATCTAAGGCAAGACTTGGAGACCTTGCATAACTTAATGGTTCTAGAATTGATGGAGCTTTTGTCAGAGCAGACTCTATTTAATGTTGGCATCAACCAAGTCGGTCCCCATGGTGCGCATGGGTCACTTGCCTCAGGGTTATGTATTCATTCAATACATAGATTTAGGGCTAATTAGTTGATGATTTGGATTGCAGAGATGGATATGAACTTATTAAAGAAATTAGAATAGAAGACCCATCAAAAAAAGGTAGCAGAGTCCACTGATGGCTGAGTCACTCGTGCCAAGATTGAGTGTCTTCCTACGCTGCTAACTTCTAGGTCAGAGGGTCCTGAATCTCATACCACTGATGACTTTAGAGTTGTAAGAGTTCAACTTGATTCAACTCCTTCGGCTTTCGATGGAGATTGAAGAAGCCAGATAGGTGGAATCCCTAGCAACGTAGTTCTAAGCTTGCTGGCTTCCTAAATTTTTGACTTCTTGCCAAATGATGAGCCAACCGAGGTGGCTGGGACTTTTGTGACCACTCCAGCTGGGATATCCAAGACCATTCTAGCTGATCTAAAGCTCAAGGCTTCTACCTTAATGGATTACAAACTAGCGCATGAGATGTTTATCGAGCTACTCCTCCCAGTCGATGCAAATGTGTTACTGAGCAAGCTATGCAAGACGACAAGAAAAAAGGCTGTAAAGTGTTTCATCTGGGTAAGTCGAAGTTCATCACCATACTATTTTATTCAATCTTTGTTACATGTTCTCCATGCTAAAGTAGAAGAACTTTCCAATAGCTCAGGCATTACTTAAATGAGTATATGGTGCACTCCCTCAAGCTTTCAATGGAGTCAAGAAAATATAAGGTCGATGCTGAAACACTTAAGAAGAAGAGGGACAAGGCAATAAAGAAGGTCGATGAAGCCTCCCTGAGGGCTGGTGCTGTTGCAAGGAGATGAAAGATGCAGAGGCAGCCCTGAGAGAAGCCATTGAGGAGAACTCCCGGTTGCTAGGTGTTCAAGAAGCCCAAGTAGAAGAAATAAAGGAGCTTAAAGCTCAGTCAGTAAAAGCAAAAGAGCTTGAAGCTGAATTGAAAATGAATAAGATTGTGCTAAGGGCAGTAGAGAAGAAAATGGCCAAAATTTAGAGTGGCATTGAAGATAGATCAAGGCTGTTGCTTCCAAAGTTGTCGAGAACTTTCGAGGGTCAGAGAAATATCGTGACAAGAAGGTCGAGTTTAAGATGGAAGCTTACGCTACAGGAAAGTAATTAGTTTGAGATAGAGTTGTTACCAGGTACCTAGAATTAAATCTAGATTTTCTGGACGAGGTCTAGGAATCCACTATAGTTGACACAGTGACTACATCCACACCAAATACTACCTCTTAGGCTTTTGCTTTCCTTTCCTGCTTTTGTACTTGGACCTATCAAGGTCCTTGTAAAAATTTTAAATGAAGTTTCACTTCTTTGTGTCTAATGATTTTCGTTTGTATGCTTCCATAAGGTATGTAGAAACTAGTTTCGATCTAAAAAACTCTGAATTAGGCATTTTCGATCAAAGGAAGAATGCATTTCGGACAAAGGAACCTCTAGTCCTAATCAAAGGAACTTGGTTCCCGAACAAAGGAACCACAGATTGGGTAGTTTCGACCAGAGGAACTTTGATTCAAAATGAAAGAACCTTGAATAGGGCAGTTTCGATTAGAGGAATTTTGGTTATTGAACAAAAAAATTAGGTCCCGATCAAAAGAACCTCGGATAGGCCAATTTTGTTGGGAATATGTCCCAAAACCAATCGTCAGCCTGTTGACGATTGGGCAATATATTTGTAATTGTATATGAATCATAAATTAATAAAAGTTATTTTGGTATTTTTCATCACAAAATCTATTGTCTTCTAATGAACTCCTATGTTGTGATGAAGTCCTTAGGATTATCTAGATTCGACAAAGAATGATTTATCATTTAGTTCTTAAATTATTTATGATCAAAAGATATGTTGTTACTTAGGATGATAATGTTTATCGAGTATAGATCATTGTATGTCATATAGGTTGGTTATCCTCATAACCAAAGAATGTTGAGACACTAGTATGGCATGCAAGTGAGATGTATGATTCCTATACTACTGATTTAGGATTTAAACCTATGAGATCATACATATAAGAAGTTTCTACCAGATATGATGGCTGATCATGAGTTCTGATGACCTAGGACACTATGGTCAAGAGTCCCACTAGATAGGGACTCTATGATCAAGAGTTCCACTGGACTGGAACTCTGAGTCCTACTTATTTAGGACTCTTTGATCAAGAGTTTCACTAGTCTGAGACTCTATGATCATGAGTTTGATTCATTTGGGACACTGGATTTAAGAGTTCCACTGCTTTGGAACTTTTCAGGAGTTTCATGTTGATGGACTCTGTTGCCCAGACATCCATCCGATTGAAACTCTGTATTTATTGAAGAATTAATTAGCAATTTGATTATTGATTAACTTAATTTAATTGAGTGATGAAGATTTGATTAAGTTTGATTGAATTGGATTCGATTGGGTTTGATCCGATCAGGTCATGAGTTGACCTAATCGCTGTGGGAGATTTGACACTAATTTAATCAGGGGCTGGACCAAATTAATTTCTAATTTGGTTAGAAATTTAATAAGTTGAGTTAAGCCTAATTTAGCTAGATTTGACATGGTCTTATTGGGTCTAGAATAATTGGTTTAGTTGAAATCAATCTTGAAAAGTCAAAGAAGGTTTGAACTTTCAACTCCCTGCTCCTACAATATTTGACCAACCTTTGACCCATGCCCCTCTTTATTTTATGTGAATTTTTCCTCACACCCAGATACCTTCTGTGCTCCTTATCACTTCTGCCTTTGACCTGGTCCAATGGTTGGACTGGTCAAAATAATTTGAATTTTGAATTCAATGTAGAAGTTGAAACTTCTCAACTCCCTCTCGTTCTTATCCTTTTCCCACGCTCACTTTGATTTTACTTCACGTAATTTTTTATGCATTCTTAGAGTGGACATGAAGAAGGAGAGTCCTTCTACGCAACAAATACTTTGGTATGGGCATTGGATAGGGATAAGAAGGTTTTTGAATTTGATGTTGGTTGGGAGGTCGAAATAAGTTCAACCTCCAACCCTTATCTCTTTCCATGCACCTTTTCCATGGTATTCATGTCAATAAATTATTAGAATTTTTGTGCATACAATAGAGGGGGTTATCATTCCATGGTTAAAATTTCATTATGATTGGGCATTAGGTTTGGGTGAGAAAAATCATGGAGTGAAGGTGAGCAGGATCCTATAGCACTTTATTTTTTCTTCATACCTCTCTTCTCTTCTGATTTTTTACCTCTAGGGATATCCAATTTTTAGATATGATCTAAATAGGGTTTATAGATCTAAAAGTCATCTTTCTATGAAAGCTTTTTTCATGAAAAAAATCAACACAGAGAGGGCATGATAGGATTTTCAGTGTGTTAGATTTTTTGGGTATAGTGAAACCCTAGATTTGAGAATCTAGGTTTGGGTGGAGAGATCAAGTGCTGTGAGCATTAGATTATCACAAAATTTAAAACACCTCTTCATCATCCTCCAGTATTTATGTTTTAATTTTTTAGAGTATCCAAAAAATCAAAAAGTATATGATTAATTGGATCAATTATGATCAGTCATTGAAGGCCCTAGTGAGGAGCTAGCACTCTAGTGGGGCTGATTGAGATCAGAAGCTCCGTATGGATCAACCATAGAGGCCAAACATGTGTGTGGCTATAGTATAATATCAGAGCATTATCTAGTTGATTCAGATTATGGTGATCAGCTATCTGTGAAAAGGTATTGTGTTCTGAACAGATAGATGTAGTAAAGAGTTTGCTGCATAGTTTTATTTTCAGATCTATATAAATGCATGCATATTATGTTTAGATCCTTAGTATAGAGCTTAATATTTTGATATAATTAAAAATTAATTAATTAGATTAATTATATTTTTACTTTATTTTAGCTATTTTTGAAAAATTTTTTAAAAGTAGCACTGCAAGCCCTGCACTACTTTCTTCAAATGGTATCAGAGCAAGGTTCGCTAAATATGATATACTTACATATTTTAGATTAATAATTTAGATTTGATCTAAATATTAATATAATAATTTAATTAATTAGATTTAAAACTTAAAATCAAGATTGCACGAACTGTAGGTTGTCCTGCTATAGGGTTTATCCTTTACAGTGAAAAGGTTGTTCTGATACGTTGCTAATCTACATCGTTAATCATAAAATCTTAGATTTGATCTAATATTTTTATGATATAATTATATTAGGCTTTAATCTAATTTATGATCATAAATGCATAATTAGATAAAGTTTAATTTATGATGTAGTATTATGTAGTGTACATAGTTTCAGATTAAACCCTACAACTAGTATTATTTGTAAATTAAGCCGATTCAATTTTAAAGTGAGTCGACTCAATTGATGAATAATACTAAGTTGTAATGAACCTTTTAAAATTTTAAAAAATATTTTTTGAAATGTCAAACGCTAATCCATAGCCTATAAACTTAATTAAATATTAAGTACAATGATTTAGTGTCTAGAATTATGAATTAAGACTTTGTCATTAATCATAAAACATGGGTTATTGGATTAGTTGAACTATGTCCATAAATTAGATTAGACCTAAGATTAGTTAAAGAGTAAACTAAATTAGAGTAATTGATCAAATCTAATTAAATGTTAATTTAGATTAGGTCAAGGATTCTATAGATTCAATTACAATAGTTGTAGTTGGTCAAGTCCATGCCTTAACGAGGACCAAATGAAGTTGATTCATGGCTATGCGGTCAAATCCAAAATTACTAGATTGGTCAAATTAAAACTAATAAATCGGATGGTGTCTAAGGTAAGTTTGATCAATGATTTTTAATTGGGAGCTACTCACACTGATTCGGTCTTTGACGAGTTAATGGCATATTTCTTTCACCGATCTCACTTACCTGGCCATCCTGGAGAGTTAGGTTTTGATTAGATCACTTGGTATTTCAGACTCATCCATATCAATTAGGTAAATCAGTTTGACTGATTTAGGTACTCCTAATGCTAGCTTAGATTGGATCCCTTTTTTTTACCTGACTTGGTGAAGTCTGTAGGAGGATCGAAATTAGCTCACTTTTCTTAAATATGTTAACTAAATTCTTTAAAATTATTAGGTTCTTAAAAATAAAATAGTTATATAGATAACTAAATCATATTCTCCCATTAAGTTGAGTGATAATGGGTTCATTAATTTGATAATCACTAAAGGTCCAAAGGCCTGGTGCTTATTGACTAATAAAATTATCATTCATAAAATGATAATTTGGTTAAGTCTTTTTGATAGTATTTGGATTGGCCGACCAAAGTTGGATCTGATCATTTATTGGTTAGATAAAATCAAATATGTTAATGGTTGGACCTAATCAGACTTTTTCAGTGCAGGCCAAAGCCTACTGATCAGGTCTCCGGAGCAAAATTGATATTATTAGAAATTATTTAGAAAAATAATTAATTTTGAACCTATCCATAGGTGCACATGGGTTGACCAACCAAAGTTGGACTCGTGTGTAGTCTATGTGGATTCTATTACCCACTAAGAAATTAAAGTAATTCCTCGAATTGAAGGTAGAGGCTACCAATTCATATAAAATAGTGAGAGAATCTTTAGACTAAAGTCCAAATCTTTAGGATAATTGATTCATATACTAATTAGGTTTGGTTTTCCTTATTATGCAGAAATGGCCACTAACCTATCACTCCGGTCATTATTAGACAATGATAAATTAATGGGACCCAACTATGATAGCTGGTATCGTAAATTAAAAATCGTCCTAGAGCATGAACGGATCCTTTATGTCGTAATAGATCCTGCACTTGAGAAGCCAGCCTCGAACGTCAGAGGAGCGAATCAAGATACTTATCAGAAGTGGCACAATGATCACAGCACCGTTCAATGTATAATGCTGACGGCAATGAATGATGAGTTCAGCCATAGGTTTAAAAACACCTAGCCACAGAAGATGCTTCAAATATTGAATGACTTGGCATGCTTGATGATGTTGAAAGGCATAAAATAAGTTATGCTATTTTCAGCGCTCAGATGAGGGATGGGGCCTCAATCATTGATTGTGTATTGTACATTATTGAGATGATCGAGCGCCTTAGCAAGCTGGGCTTTTTCCTGCACGAGCAGCTCGGTAAGAATGCGATCCTTAATTCCTTATCCAAGTCCTTCCTCCCCTTTCTAACTCATTTTAGAATGACAAAGCCTACAGTCAACTACCATGGATTGTTGGGGTTGCTGTAGAACATTGAGAAGGATCACCAACTCCACAAAAAAATGGTGAATGTAGTGGGACGGTCTTCTTCTGGTCGTCGATCCTTTAAGAAAGGGAAGAAGAACAATAAGAAGAAGAAGAACAAGAGGGTGCAGCCAAATGCCAGGATGATTGCATAGGATCGGACTAAGAAGCACAAGCCCGACTAGAGCCAGGCAGAGTGCTTCTTCTACAAGAAGCAGGAGCACTAGAAGAGGAACTATTCTCTGTACATTGCCTCCTTAGATCTGAACAGGCCAAGAAGGAAGTAAGTGGTTGCTAGGTAAGATAATTATATGATAACACCTTATAATTTTTCCTTATTTGATTCTATTGCCTGGGTATTAGATACTGAAAGTCCTTATCATATTTGTAATTCTATGCAGAGCTTGCAGATTAGTAGGAGATTTGATCAAGGCGAGAGGTTTCTGAATGTTGGAGATGGAAGATAAGTTTCAATTCTAGCTTTAGAAATCATGAACCATATAATCAATTCAAATAAAGTTATTCTTAATTAATGTCATTTTTATCCAATTTTCTTATTGAATATCATTTCTGTAGGCCTTTTGTCTATCAGTGGTTTTGAAATAAATTTTTTTTTTGTAATGTTATTTTGAATGGTGTTATAATTTTTATTAGATAATTGAATAACAAAATTTATTTACTTTCTATGCCTATTAACGTCATTCAATCCTCTGGTAAATATCCTAAAATTAGTGATGTATCTGATGTATACCTTTGGCACTGTAGGCTGGATCATATTAATAAGAATAGAATTAACATATTAACTCAAGAAGAAATTCTTGAGATTAGTAATTATGAATCACTTCCAACCTGTGAGTCTTGTCTTCTTAGTAAGATGACCAAGTCACCTTTTACTGAAAAAGGTGAATGAGCCACTGAACTTCTAAGTCTAATACATTCGGATGTATGTAGACCTATAAGCTCAAGTGCCAAAGATAGATACTTCTACTTCATAACCTCCACAGATAATCTATCAAGATATGGATACGTCTATTTAATAAAGTATAAATTGGAGTCGTTTGAAATGTTCAAACTATTTCGAAATGGGGTAGAAAAGCAAATTGGGTAGAGTATTAAAATTCTTCGGTCTGATCGAGGGGGTAAATATCTTTCTACTAAATTTTTGATATATCTTGGAGAGAACAGGATTCTCTTCCAATGGACCCCTCTTGGAACATTACAATATAATGGTATGTCTGAAAGAAAAAATCGGATCCTGTTGAACATGGTTTGATCCATGATGGGATTTGCCGATCTTCCTATGGAGATATGCGCTCGAGTCAACTTGTTACATTCTAAATAGGGTTCTAAGTAAATCTGTTAATAAAATACCATATGAGATATGGATAGGGCATAAGTCAGTGCTTTCATACCTTAGGATTTGGGGGTGTCCGACTTACGTCAAACATTTAATGACAAACAAGCTTGGACCTAGGTCTGATAAGTGTAGTTTTATAGGTTACCTAAAAGAAACCAAAGGGTACTACTTTTACTTTGCTGATGGGCAAAAAATATTTGTCAGCCTTAAGACAGTCTTTTTAGAAAAGAAGTTCCTTGGTGAAGGAACTAATGCCTCTAAGATTGAACTTGATGAAGTACAATAGGTGGAAGAACAAACACAAGTTGTAGAACCTGAGCTGGATATGATTAGATCAGATCCAGAATCCATTATAGATGCACCCTTAAGGCGATCTAGTAGATTACCACGTCAACCGGATAGATACTATGGTTTTCTGGTCCGAGATGGAAATCCTATCGAACTCGATGAGAACGATCAGGAGTTGATCACCTATATAGATGCAATGCAGAGATCCAACTTTGAGAAATAGCTTGAGGTCATGAAATCCAAAATGGAATCTATGAAGGTTAACGATGTATGCACATTGGTTGACCCACCAGAAGGGGTAAAATCCATAGGAGGTAAGTGGGTCTATAAAAAAAAAAGGGATGCAGATGAAAAGATGGAGATCTATAAAGTCTATCTGGTTGCCAAGAGGTATTGTCAACGTTATAGTATTGACTATGATGAGATATTTTCTTCTATGATAATGCTCAAATTCATTTCGATTATGTTTGCTATCGCTGCCCATCTAGATTACGAAATTTGACAGATGGATGTGAAAATGACTTTTCTAAATGGAGAGCTGGATAAAGAGGTGTATATGATACAGCCTGAAGGATTCACATCCATAGATGAGTCTAAGGTGTGTAAGCTTTAAAGATCTATTTATGGACTAAAGAAGGCATCTCGGAGCTAGAACATATGATTTGATAAGATAATCAAAATGTATGGCTTCGTTAAGAACGAAGAGGAATCTGTATATACAAGTGGGCTAATAGTTCAGCAATAATATTACTAGAATTGTATATGGATGACATTCTCCTAATTGAAAATGATGTTCTTGTATTGTAAGGAATAAAGATCTGACTGTCATCATAGTTCTCCATGAAAGATCTGGAAGAAACTTCCTACATCCTAGGGATGAAGATTTATAGAGATAGATCTAAATGGTTGCTTGGATTGCCCCAATCTACGTACATTGATACTGTGCTGAAACGATTCAACATGAAAAATTCCAAGAAAGGCTTTCTACCGATAGGCCATAAAATTTTTCTTTCAAAGAGAGATTATCCGACAACACCTCTAGAAAGAGAGCGTATGAGTAAAATACCATATGCTTCGGCAGTGAGTTCTATCATATACACCATGATATGTATACGATCAGATGTGGCATACTCACTAGGGCTAGTGAGTAGATACCAATCTGATCCAGGAAAAACCACTGAAAGATTGTTAAAACCATCCTAAAGTATTTGAGAAATACTAAAGATCAGTGGCTTATATATGGTGAAATGGACTTGCAACTTATGGGGTTCACAGTCTCCAGCTTTTAGTATGATCATGATGATAGCAAGAGTATGTCAGGATATATATTCATCCTTAATGGTGGGACCATCTGTTGGAAGAGTTTCAAGTAGCATACTATGGCCGATTCAGTTTGTGAGCCCGAGTATGTCGCTGCATCAAATGCTACCAAAAAATTGGTGTAGCTGAGAAAATTCATCACCGAGCTCGGAGTAGTACCCTCCCTTGATGGTCCAGTTTTGCTATATTACAATAGCTTTGGAGCCGTTGCTCAGGTGAAGGAACCTAAGACACACCAACGGACGAAGCATATTCTATGCCACTTCCACCTTATTCAAAAACTTATAGATCGAGATAATGTCGATCTTTAGAAGATCAATGGGAAGGAGAACCTGGCCAATCCATTCACTAAAGCTATTATGGTGAAGGAGTTCAACGACTTCAAGTTGAAGATAGGTATTAGATACTACATCGATTGGCTTTAGTCTAAGTGAAAGATTATTGGGAATATGTTCCAAAGCCAATTATCAAGCTATTGATGGTTGGGCTATATATTTATAATTGTATATGAATCATAAATTAATAAACATTATTTTACCATTTTTCATCATAAAATCTATTGTCTTCTAATGAACTCCTGTGTTGTGATGAAATTCTTAGGACTATCTAAATTCAACAAAGGAGGATTTATCGTTTAGTCTTTAAATTATTCACGATCAAAAGATACGTTGGTACTTAAGATGACAACGTTTATTGAGTATAGGTCATTGTATATCAAATAGGTTGGTTGTCCTTGTAACCAAGAAATGTTGAGACACTGATATTGTTAGATATATGTGCCCTAGAAGCCAGAATTGGCTGATACTTGTAATACACTTCTAGGGGCAAAATTATAATTTTGACTAATATTAATAAAATGTATTATTTTCTATCACATTTGTATATTTAGTGTCTGTGATACATCCTTTGAGTTAATGGTAATGATAATTCATATTTTCAAGAGTTGAAAATTTAAGACATGAATAATCATTGTTAACTCATAAAATGCTTCCAACCATAGGATCATCACGAGGATGGTGACTGATCCAAAAGGTTGGTGTACAATCACTTCTCTTTAGTAGATGAGTCTTGAGTCTATGGTGTGGAGACACCAGAGCGAGAGTACAGGTACTCGTTAGAGAACGAGGGCACTGAGCGTGACCACCTCGAGTAGTCATTAGGAAGTCTACCTTCTCGTCAATGACTGACTCGATGCTACAGTAGTGTGTCTGATTCTTTGATCTAAGGTGCATCGACAGTTCACCTTAAGGGTGTTATAGTTTGACTACACATTACTCGATCTCCTAGCCATATGGAATCCTGAGGTGTATGTTGGCTATAGCATGTTCATTGTAGGAACTGGATAGCATCAAGATGGAATCTATCTACCTCGGTGGTAGAGGAGCAGCCCTATGATGATCATGAGAATCAAGTTCAGAAGCCCATGGCCATGGTAGAGTGAAATAATAGAAAGAGTTTTTATTTAGATTTTCACATCGGACTCGAATCGAATGATTACATCATATGACAGAGACTAGAGTTTGATGAGTTCACCTTAACCCTAATCTGATCGGGACTCAAGATAGAAGAACTTAATCACACAAGTAGCTGCACCAAGAGGTTTGCATTCAGCTCTAATGGGTTGCCACCATATACTGCTAGGTGTCACTGATAGATTTTGAGAGCAATTAGAATGATTTAGATGATCAATCATTCTAGCTGTTCGAATCAGAAGAGTTCTGATCTATTGAAAGGAGTTTCGATGATGTCGATGATAGAGATCATGACATATCCCATTACCATACAGAACTGAACCTAACTGGGTCACACAAATAAGGGTTTGAATCTGGTGATCATCAATTGAACTGATCCAGTTCAATTGATCTGAATGAGATTCAATTAGGTTCAAGAAAATCGTACTAGCACTCGATTCTTAAATGGATATCTTGAGGAAGATATCTATATGGAACAGCCGCTAGGTTTCACATCCAGTGATACTGATCACAAGATTTGCAAGCTGCAAAGGTCCATATATGGACTTAAGCAAGCATCTCGGAGTTGGAACACTCGTTTCAATGATGTGATCAAAAAGTTTGATTTCATCAAAAATGAAGAGGAATCGTGTGTTTTCAAAAAGGTCAGTGGGAGCGCTGTTGTCTTTCTCGTATTGTACGTGGATGACATCCTCCTTATTGGGAATGATATTCCCATGATAACAATAGTTCAAATTATGGTTGTCCAAGGAATTCTCCATGAAAGACCTAGGTGAAGCATCCTTTATTCTAGGAATTAAGGTCTATAGGGATAGACCGAATAGGATGCTAGGACTTTCACAGAAGATGTACATAGAAGAAGTACTAAAGAGGTTTAGTATGGAAAACTCTAAGAGGGGATTAATACCCTTCAGACATGGTATTCATCTTTCCAAGAAGATGTGCCCCAGCACACCTGAGGAAATAGAATGCATGAGCAAGATCCCTTATGCTTCTGCAATAGGGAGCCTCATGTATGCCATGCTATGTACATGACCTGATATAGCCCATGCTGTGAGTGTCACAAGCAGATATCAGTCAAATCCAGGTGAAGAACACTGGACTTCTGTGAAATGTATCCTTAAGTACTTGAGAAGAACTAAGGATATGATGTTGGTCTTTGGTAATGGAGAACTCCAAGTCCAGGGATACACAGACTCGGATTTCATGTCCGACATAGATAATCGAAAGTCGACATCTGAGAGTCTGTTTATGTGTAATGGTGGTGCTGTCAGCTGAAAGAATTCCAAGCAAACCGTGATAGCAGATTCCACCATGAAAGCAGAATATATCGCTGCATCAGAGGCTGCGAAGGAAGCATTCTGGTACAAGAAGTTTGCTACAGAAATAGGAGTAATGCCATCAGATGTCATTCCTCTATACTGCGATAATAATGGCGCCATAGCCCTTGCTAAGGAGCCGAGGTCTCATCAGAAATCGAAGCACATTGAGCGGTGATACCATCTCATCCACGATTATCTCGAGAAGGGTTACATCGAGGTCAAGAGAGTCAACTCCGTAGATAATGTGGCAGACCCACTTACAAAGCCATTGGGCCAGCAAAAGATCGAAGCCCACCTTGAGAAGATGGGACTTAGACTTGTAGCCAATTGGCTTTAGGACAAGTGGGGGATTGTTAGATATATGTGCCCTAGAAGCCAGAATTGGCTGACACTTGTAATACACTTCTAGGGATAAAATTATAATTTTGACTAATATCAATAAAATGGGTTATTTTCTATCACATATGTGTATTTAGTGTCTGTGATACATCCTTTGAGTTAAAGGTAATGATAATTCATATTTTCAAGAGTTGAAAATTTAAGACATGAATAATCATTGTTAACTCATAAAATGCTCCCAACCATAGGATCATCACGAGGACGATGATTGATCTAGAAGGTTGGTGTACAATCACTTCTCTTTAGTAGATGAGTCTTGAGTCTACGATGTGGAGACACTAGAACGAGAGTATAGGTACTCGTTAGAGAATGAGGGCACTGAGCGTGACCATATCGAGTAGTCATTAGGAAGTCTACCTTCTTGTTGATGACTAACTCGATGCTGTAGTAATGTGTCTGATTCTTTGACCTGAGGTGCATCGATAGTTCACCTTGAGGGTGTTATAGTTTGACTACACCATTACTCGGTTTTCTAGCCATATGAAACCCTCAGGTGCATGTTGGCTATAGCATGTTCATTGTAGGAACTGGATAGCATCAAGATGGAATCTATCTACCTCGGTGGTAGAGGAGCAGCCCTATGATGATCATGAGAATCAAATCCAGAAGTCCATGGCCATGGCAGAGTGAAATAATAGAAAAAGTTTCTATTTAGATTTTCACATCGGACTCGAATCGAATGATTACATCATATGACAGAGACTAGGGTTTGACGAGTTCACCTTAACCCTAATCTGATCGGGGCTCAAGATAGAAGAACTTAATCACACAAGTAGCTGCACCAAGAGGTTCGCATTTAGCTCTGATGGGTTGCCACCATATACTGCTAGGTATCACTGGTGGATTTTGAGAGCAATTAGAATGATTTAGATGATCGATCATTCTAGCTGTTCGAATCAGAAGAGTTCTGATCCATCGAAAGGAGTTTCGATGATGTCGATGATAGAGATCATGACATATCCCATTACCATACAGAACTAAACCTAACTGGGTCACACAAACAAGGATTTGAATTTGGTGATCATCAATTGAACTGATCCAGTTCAATTGATCTGAATGAGATTCAATTAGATTCAAGAAAATCGTGCTAGCACTCGATTGAACCTAACGTTCTTCTTTTGCTATCATAAATAAGTTGTCCTATCTGAGCCAAAGGAGTTTGTGCTCAATCAGAGGCCTTCATATGGTCTGACTAGAGGTTGTCCAAGTTAGAAAAGGTTATCTTATTTTATAAGACATTACCTACCATTTTTGGTCACCTGCCATTTCTTGTTCTTTGACTTTGGTCAAAAGTCTACCTTTGACTGGTCAAATGTTGACCATTGATACTTTGACTTCTGTCCACATGTCAAGCACCTATTGGAGAGCTGGTGGGGGCCTGTCCCCCTACCAGAACCTGGCAAGAAGAGGGCGCATGCCACCCTTGGCGTGTGCCCAAGTTGGAGGCGCCTAGGAGTCCCTGTTGGACAGGGACTCCATCTCCTTTTTGGATTCCAATTAGAGTTCTCCTAAGAACCAACTTTGACTGGTCTTAGGCACCCTCTAAGGAGGAATCCAGGGGACTCTATTCTCATCAATCAGATTTAGATCTGATTTCACAAAGAGTTGTGATTGGTTGGGAAGAAGAAGAGTTGGATCACAGTTAGTCTATAAATAAGACCCTGCGCCCAACTTAAAGAGAAATCTGAGTGATTGAAAGGAATCACAATTCTCCACACCCCAAGGCCTTTTCTCCTCTCCTCCTCCATGCCAAAGCATCTTCTCCCTCTCCTCTCCATGTCCAAAAGAGTTTTGGTTCTTGGTTGGTGCGATCCAGATCAAAGAAAGACGACTGAAAGCTAGAAGGCTGCACTACTGCAAAGGACAACTGCTGATCTTCAAAAAGAGTTTTGAAGATCCTCTAGATCAGATCCAGATCTAATTTTTGGAGACGTAATAGAGAAGAAGAGGATCTCCAGATCTAGTCCAAGTGGATATCGGTAGAGGTCAGGCACTTGCGTGGCTAGATCCAGAATCTTTCGCTACATACAGGATCATCAACGGGTAATAGGATTACCCACATCAAGGTAAATTAAATCTGATTTAATTTATCTAATTTTATTTTAATTTCTAAAATAATAATAATCAGATCTAAAATATCTTAGATCTGATTAGGATCAAAGAGAAAATTTTTGAAATATATCTCTTGATCTGATCAAATCTGAACGAACCTGATCTGAAAAATCAAGATTTTCCTTCAGGTATGGCAGGCAAGTAAAATGTATGGGTACATCTGCACTGAATGTGATCAACTCCAGAGCTTTTCTTTTATCAAGATTAGCCCCGAAGGATATGGGTATAAGTATTCCTTAGATCTGAGACCACCATGGTGACTTGTAAGCAACTCACTATACTTACGTACCGGACTATCTGAATTTCTAATTTAATGATGGAAGGCTACTAGGTGCAGTCAAGTACTTGGCTTGTCGGTGTGTGAGTCAAGATGGGATTGATTCCTCCAAGTGTTGGAGTAAATGCATCGCTGTATTTTAATTTAGCAAATCCTTGGTCGGGATAATCCATATGATAGATGCTAAATTTTGAAATACACTGTGGATGAATTTTAGGATTGATAGTAAACCCTAAATCATCCTTTGAGCATCAAGATCAAGGGGATGAATTATACGGTAACCATATTCCATAGGTTCATCATTATTACATTACGATTTTTTGATCTATCTGAATGTCGGACATCATTGCTAGATAGTCACATTGATTGATACAGAAAATTAATTTCTATGCTACCGACTTAGAATTCGAATCTATGTGGTCATACACATAAGGGGTTCCTACCTAATCTGATGGCTGATCATGAGTTCTGATGACCTAGGACACTATGGTCAAGAGTCCTAATGGACTGGGACTCTATGACCAAGAGTCCCACTAGACTGAGACTATGAGTTCTACTCATCTAGGACTCTCTGATCAAGAGTTTCACTGGTCTGGGACTCTATAATCATGAGTTTGATTCGTTTGGGATACTGGGTTCAAGAGTTTCACTGGTTTAGGACTCTTCAGAAGTTTCATGTTGATGGACTCTATTGCCCAAACATCCATCCGATTGGGATTCTATATTTATCGAAGGATTAATTAGTAATTTGATTATTGATTAACTTAATTTGATTGAGCGATGGGGATTTGATCAAGTTTGATCGAATTGGATTCAATTGGATTTGACCCGATCCGATCATGAGTTGACCTAATCGCTGTGGGAGATTTGACCCTGATTTAATCAGGAGCTGGACCAAATTAATTTCTAATTTGATTAAAAATTTAATAAGTTGAGTTAAGTCTAATTTAGTTAGATTTGACCTGGTCTTATTGGGTCTGAAATAATTGGTTTAGTTGAAACCAATTTTGAAAAGTCAAAGGAGGTTTGAACTTTCAACTCCCTGCACCTACAATATTTGACCAACCTTTGACCCATGCCCCTCTTTATTTTATGTGAATTTTTCCTCACACCCAGATACCTTCTACACCCCTTATCTCTTTTGCCTTTGACCTGATCCAATGGTTGGACTCGTCAAAATAATTTGAATTTTGAATTCAATGTAGAAGTTGAAACTTCTCAACTCCCTCTCGTTCTTATCCTTTTCCCATGCCCACTTTGATTTCACTTTATCTAATTTTTTGTGCATTCTCAGAGTGGACACATAGAAGGAGAGTCTTTCTACACGTCAAATACTCTGGTATGGGCCTTGGATAGGGATAAGAAGATTTTTGAATTTGATGTTGGTTGGGAGGTCGTAACAAGTTTAACCTCCAACCCTTATCTCTTTCCATGCACCTTTCCCATGGCATTCATATTAATAAATTATGAGAATTTTTGTGCATGTAATAGAGGGGATTAGAATTCTATGGTAAAAATTTCAACGTAATTGGGCATTAGTTTTGGGTGAGAAAAATCTTAGAGTGAAGGTGAGCAGGGTCCTGTAGCACTTTATTTTTCCCTCATGCCTCTCTTCTCTTTTGATTTTCACCTCTAAGGATACTCAATTTTTAGATATGATCTAAATAGGTTTTATAGATCTAAAAGTTATCTTTCCATAAAACTTGTTTCATAGAAAAACTCTACACAGAGAGGGTGTGATAAGATTTTCAGTGTGTTAGGTTTTTTGGGCAGAGTAAAACCCTAGATTTGGGAATCTGGGTTCAGGTGGAGAGATCGAGTGCTGTGAGCATCGGATCACCACCAAATTTGAAATACCTCTTCATCATCCTCCAATATTTGTGTTTTAATTTTTTAGAGTATCTAAAAAGTTAAAAAATATATGATCGATTGGATCAATCATGATCAACTATTGAAGGCCCCGACGAGGAGATAGCACTCTAGTGGGGCTGATCAGGATCAGAAGGTCCATGTGGGCCAACCATAGAGGCCGAACACATGTATGACTATGGTGCAATACCAAAGTATTATCCGATAGATTTAGATTATGGTGATCAGGTATCCACGAAAAGGTATTATATTCTGAACAAATTGATGTAGTAAAGAGTTTGCTGCATAGTTTTATTTTTAGATCTATATGAATGCATGCATATTATGTTTAGATCCTTAGTGTAGGACTTAATATTATGATATAATCAAAGATTAATTAATTAAATTAATTAATTTTTTACTATATTTTAGCTATTTTTGAAAAAAATTTCGAAAGTAGCACTGCTTCCTTCAAATTTTGATCAAAGAAACTCAAGAGAGTCAATCCATTCATGAGTCATGCACATGATTTTTGAGATGTGCTTGCATTTCTCCATAGTATTAAATGCATGTAGCATAGGAAAGGATACAACTATTTTCCTTACGCTTGGATTTGATGTGTGACTGTTAGGACAACATAATTGTCCAATCCCAAGCTGGCATGTGGCACGGTTTAATGGGAGCAGTTATGAAGTGTCCCTCTTTTTATAGGGGACTTCCATTCTCTTCTCAGTCCTAGGGCTGGGATTTTCTTAGATGTAATGACATAGTGGAGCAGTTCCTTATTAAGAAGCTTTTTTGGCTTGGGACATTGTCGTCTGCTTGAGGGAGTGGATTGGTCTCAGCAAATCCCGATTGACTTGGAGGTGTTGGAAATGGTCGTTCCATTTATGGAATGCTCATATTCACGATCTTGAGAGATTTATCACTGCCATTCTACTTGGAGGGTGTTCTACCCAAAGTCTTGAGAGATTTGTCACTATTTCCATGCCTGGGGAAGGCATGGCTTCAATGACAGTCTCTATAGTGCTTTAGTGGCGTACGAGCTTCTAAGAGAGATGGCGATCGGACCGTGCCATTGCTCATGATAAGAACCATGATCATTTCTGGGGAAGGCTTCTTTCCAAGATTTCTTCAAGGTCCTCCAAAATAGCTTGGTTGTAGGTCCCTCATGCTATGGTTTCTTCCATGACCACAACTCGAGGTACTGGAGCCATGGAGAAAAAGCTTCCTCGAGCCTCAGCCTAATAATCAGCAAGCTCCAGTGGGTACGACCTCGAACCAAATTCAGCTAGCTCATGGTCACACTATTTCCACTTTAGGAACTGCAACCTTCAGACTGAGAGGGCAAAAATGCATCTACACTGATTCTAGGGAACTCTGTATATGACCTTCATTGTATGTTTATATTTCTATTTTCTTCTCTTTGGTCACCTTTGTAAAGAATGCTGCTTGTTATGTCGCCTTTGTAAAACTTTCGATTATTTGTTTAGAAATAAATGTATAAATTTTTCTTTGCATATTTCGATCATAGGAATCTTTTGAAAATTAGTTTTGATCAAAAAAACTTTGTTAGAAGTAGTGATTCTGATCAAAAAAATCTTCTAACGGTCAGTTTCGATCAAAGAAACTTTAAAAAAATTAGTTTCAATCAAAGAAACTTTGCTATAGGTGATTCCAATCAAAAGAATCCTCTGAAGGTCGGTTTCGATCAAAGAAATTTTAGAAAAATTAGTTCTGATCATAGAAACTTTGCTAGAAGTAATTTCAATCAAAAAAAAGTTAGGAGAATTAGTTCTGACTAAAGAAACTTTGCAAGAAGTCATTCCAATCGAAAGAATCTTTTGAAGGTCAATTCCAATCAAAGAAACTTTAGGAGAATTAGTTTTGATCAAAGAAACTTTGCTAGAAGTGATTTCGATCAAAAAAATTTTAGGAGAATTAGTTTCAATCAAAAAAACTTTGCTAGAAGTGATTTCAATCAAAGAAATCTTTTGAAGGTCAGTTCCGATCAAAGAAACTTTAGGAGAATTAGTTCTGATCAAAGAAACTTTGCTAAAAGTGATTCCGATCAAAGAAATCTTCTGAAGAACAATTTTGAGCAAAGAAACTTTAGAAGAATTAGTTTCAATCAAAAAAACTTTTACTAGAAGTTATTCTGATCGAAGAAATCTTAGAAGAATTAGTTTCGATCAAAGAAACTTTGCTAGAAGTGATTTCGATCAAAGAAATCTTCTGAAGGTCAGTTTTGATCCAAGAAACTTTAGAAAAATTAGTTTTGATCAAAGAAATTTTACTAGAAGTGATTCTTATCAAAGAAATCTTTTGAAGGTTAGTTCCGATTAAAGAAACTTTAAAAGAATTAGTTTCAATTAAAGTAACTCTTTTGTAAAAAAATTTGCGATCTTTGCTGCCACTTATGTGTGAGCTTGAACCAATGAATTTAAAAATTTATTTATATACTGATACAATATTATATTGTTATTGATAATACATATGTAGATTGGTCGAATTTTATAGCTAGGGAAGCAGGGTTATATCAAGTTGTTTGAGCCGATAGGTTCCAGGGCGTATCAGCGCATCTACTTGGTAGGGTCCTTTCCAGTTGAGTGAAATATTTTTCTGCTCAGTGGATTGTAAAACTTCAGCTCATTGCAGGACTAGATCACCGACTTAGAATTCCTTGACCTTGATCTGAGAGTTGTAATACTTGGCCACTTTCTGGCGGTAGGCAGCCATTCTTATGGCAGTATGCTCTAAGCTTTCTTCAATCAAGTCGAGATTAGCTTGAAGCCACACCAGATTGGGGTCTTCATTATATTCCTTGACTCTGAGGAAAGGGAGCCCAAACTCTATAGGTATGACTGCTTCAGTTCCAAACATGAGATTGAAAGGAGACTTGCTAGTGAAAATTCTCTAAGTGGTCTGGTTAGCCTACAATACGTGATGAAGCTTATCCATCCATGACCCCTTGTCTGATCCAACCTAGCTTTTAAGTCTTATAGAAGACTTTTGTTGGTGACCTCCACCTCTCTGTTTGCCTGTGGTTGGCCGACCGAGGTAAAATGATGCTCTATGTTATGATCCTCACAGAATTCTCGAAGTTGAGCACCACTAAATTATCTACCATTATCGATAATCAATACTTTAAGAGGATCGTACCAGTAGATAATTGGTTTTCAAATGAAAATTTTCATTCTTGCCATAATTATACGGGCCAATGGTTTGGCTTTAATCCATTTTGTGAAATAGTTAATAGCCAACAAGAAAAACTTGCAATGGCCTGATGGTTGAGAAAAGAAGATCTAAATGTCCAATCCCCATTAGACAAATGGCCATGGGGCACTAATAGGAGTCAAAAGTACTACTGGCTAATACTAAATATTTGCATTTCTCTACCATCATTCATACTTTCTGATGAAGCTTTCTACATCATGTTGCATAGTAGGCCAGTAATAGTCCTATCTAAGAATCTTGTAAGATAAGGATCTACCTCCCAAGTGATTTTCATAGATCCTCTTGTGAACTTTTCGTAGCGCATAATCAGTCTTGGATGGGCACAAGCACTTCAAAAGAGGCAAAGAGAACGATCACCTATATAGCCCATCATTGTATAGAACATAGCAAGCAGTTTGGTTTCTTATCTTCTAGACCTCCTTTCGATCAAGAGGTAGCTCATCCGATCTTAAATACTTAAGAAGGGGATCCATCAAGCTAGGTTCTTCATCGACTTGCTGGATGACAGCGGATTCTTTGAGGCTCAAAGTTTTTAGTGTTTCAAAATAGGGCTCCTTGTCCAAGTTAGCATGTAATGATGACGCTAATTTTGATAATGCATCTATCCTGGCATTTTGTGTTCTAAGGACCTATTGAATATCAAAAACCAAAAAGGATATGATTAAATCCTTTACCTTCTGGAGGTATCTCTTCATGTTCTCCTCATGAACCTTGTATTCTCTCCTGATTTGTTCGATTACCAATTAGAAGTCGCTGAAGACCTTCAGGTGTTGAGCGTCTGCTTCTTTCACAAATTTTATGCTGGCGATCAGAGCTTCATATTTTGATTTGTTATTCGTGGTTGAAAATTCAAAGTATAAAGCATATCCGGCTATATCACCTTTGGGACAAGCTAAGTTAAGCCTGGCTCTTGACCCTAACAAATTTGATGAGCCATCAATGTGTAGGGTCTACAGTTCTTTGGGATCGAATCTCACATTTACTTTGCCTTTTGGGCTCTTCATGTCTTTCAAGCTTTCTCCACCTCCATTTTTGAAATTTTCTCCAACTGGGATAGTGCATTCAAGAATGAAGTCCACCAACACTTGGGCTTTGATGGAAGGCCTTGGATGGTATTGTATATCCAACTCTAAGATCTCTAGAGCCCACTTTATGATATGTCCTAAGATATCTAGATGATGAAGAATGGTCTTAATTGGCTGATTTGTAAGTAACACAATAGTATGAGCCTAGAAATAAGGTTGGAGTTTCCTTGTAATGATGACCAGTATAAAAATCAGTTTCTCCAGCTTAGAATATCTAGCCTTTACATCATGAAGAACCTTATTGGTATAATATATAGGCTTTTGAAGTTGTTCGTCTTCTCAGACAAGGACCGTGCCAATCGCCACTAGAGAAATAGCAAGATATAACAACAGTTACCAGGTTGAGGTTTGGTGAGTAGTGGTGCAAAGCTGAGATATTGCCTTAGCTCCTTGAATGCTTTCTGGCACTCCAAAATCCATTGAAATTTTTTCGGCTACCTGAGGTTCTAGAAGAAAGGAAGACATCTTTTGGCCAATCTAGAGATGAAATGATTGAGAGAAGCGATCTTCCCAGTGAGATGCTGCACCTCTTTAATGATTTTCAACTATGTCATCTCAAAGACTGCCTTGATTTTCTTGGAATTTGCCTCGATCCCTCTTCATGAGACCATAAAACCAAGAAATTTATCGATAGTAACTCCAAAAGCATATTTTGTAGGATTCAGTCTTATCTTGAATCAACAAAGAGTGTCAAAAGTTTCTCAGAGGTCAGCAACATGATCTGGAGTGACTAGGCTCTTAACTAATATGTCATCAACATAAGCCTCCATATTATGGCCGATCTGATCCCTAAAGATCTTATTTACCAACCGTTGATAGGTAGCTCCTGTATTCTTCAAGCCAAAGGACATTATCTTGTAATAAAAAAATCCACGGTTAGTAATAAATACTATTTTTTTCTCATCTTTAGACACTATTCAGATCTAATTATAGCCAGAGAAGGCATCCATTAAAGCTAAGGAGCCATGCCCTAATGTTGCATCCACCAACTGGTCGATCCAAGGCAATGGATAGATGTCCTTAGGGTAGGCTTTATTCAAGTCAATGAAGTCGATGCACATGCACCACTTTTCATTTGCTTTTTTCACCAGCATGACATTTGCCAACCAGTCTGGGTACATTGTTTCTCTGATGAAGCTAGCTTTGACTAATTTATCCAGCTCCTTAGCTATAGCCCTCTGGCATTCTAGAGCGAACCTTCATTTCTTTTGCTTCATCGGATGATGGATCGGATCCACCTTCAGATAATGGGACATCACCTTCGAATCAATGCCAGGCATGTCTATTGCTGACCAAGCAAAAAGATCCGTATTTTCCTACAAAAAAGTGGTTAGCTGATCTCTCATTACTTTATCCAGATGTAATCCAATCTTCACTATTTGGTGGAGATTCTCCTTCCTCAGTGGAACCTCCAAAAGATCCTTAGATGGTTGGGTGGGCTTCTCGACCAAATCATCTGGATTATCCAATCCTATTGGAGGTTCAGGTTGGGCCTCCGCTTGGATTTTTGCTTGATGTTTAGTAGCAAAAGACCGTCGAGCTATAGGTTGATTGCCTCAGATTCGTTCCACTCCATTTACTATTAAAAATTTTGCCATCAAGTGGTAGCTTAATACTACGGCCCTTAAGGTCCATAGGCTTGGATGGCCAACAATTACATTATAGGCCGAAGAGAGTTTGACCACCAGAAAATCAACTTTGATTGTCACTTGTTGAGGTAAGGTGCCAACTATAATAGGTAGTTTGATCATTCCCTCTAGAGTTACCGAGCTTTCGAAGAAATCTTATATTGGGGTATCGAATCTACTCAATTGATTCGAAGTAAATTCCATTTAGAAGAAGATAGAAAAATAAAAAACATCAACCAAGCTTCCATTATCAATAAATACACAATATATATTATAATTAGCAATATTTATAGTGACAACCACCACATCATGATGTGGTTGTTGTATACCCCTGCATCCTGCTTGGTGAAGATGATGGCATCCCCAAGCTTATCTTCTAGCCTTGGCCTCTTTGTCACTACTGACTTAGACGACCCCTTAGTTATCATATGAATTTCACCTCTCAGGGGCCATTCTTCTGCTACTACTAGTTCCTTCATCTCTTGCACCGATGTTGGCATAGGTAATGGCTATCGAGACTGACGGGATGGCTATCGAGACCTTGGAGGAGGTTGCCATGGAGGAGTTCTCCCATAAACAAAATGGTCTAGCCTCCCTTTCCTAATGAGCCTTTCAATTGTATCTTGAAGCTAGAGGTAGTCTTCAGTATCGTGACCATGCTCACAATGGTAAAAATAGTACTAGGTTGGATCACAATGCTTAGGCTTTGTCTGCATCCTCAGAGGCTGAGGTAATTCAATGTGTTAGAAATTATGTCCCAAAGTCAATTGTCAGCCTATTGATAGTTGTACTAATTTATACTTATAAATAATTTATTGAATAAGATATTATTCTATCTTTTTTTCATCATAAATTTTTCATCTTCTAATAAACTCCTTCTATTGTGATGAGTTCTTAGGATTATATAGTTTCAATAAAGAGAGGATTTATCGATTAGTTCTTAAACTGTTCACGAACAAATAATATATTGTTAATCAGGATGACAACGTTTATCGAGTATAAGTCCTTATATGCCATATAGGTTGGTTGTCCTCTTAACCAAGGAGTGTGGGGATGCTGGTATGGCATACAGATGAGATGTAAGGATACATCATCACTAAACTTGATCAACTTTAGAGTATTCTACTATTAAGAATTGCTCTGATGGGATATGGATATAAGTGTCCCTTAGATCTAAGATCACCACGATGGCTTGCAAGCAACTCACTATGCTTCGGTGTCGGACTATCTAAATTTTTAATTCAATTAAGAAAAATTTTTGGGTACAGTCAAGTACTTGTGAAGTTGGTGAGCGATCAAGATGGGATTGACCACTCCAAGAGATTGGAGAAAATGCATCGCTGTATTTTAATTTAGCTAAAACTTGGACAAGATAATCCATGAGATGGATTTGATATTTTGAAATATAATGTGGATGACCAAATCAAGGTTGACAGTTAAATCTTGAGTCATCTTATGAGCATTTTGATCAAGAGAATGAATTATAATTAAACTATATTCACATGGGTTCTAGGAGTGTTGCTTTAAACATTCGACCTATCCGACCATCAGGTATCATTTCTAGATGGTCAATTTGATTGGTACAAAAATTTATTTCTATACTACTAGCTTAGGTTCAAATCTATAAAATCACACATATAAAATATCTCGATCTGATCGGATGGTTGATCAATAATTTAGAATCATTCTTAGGTCAAACAATCAATATGATTGATGTTTGACCTAGTGCAAGTATTATAGAAAGATTGATAAGCAATTTGATTGTTAATTAGCTTAATTTGATTAAATCAAAGGATTAAAATTAAGTTTAATTAAATATAATTTAATTAGATTTGGTTTGAATTTGATTGAATCAAGTCTAATTGATTTATTGGATGAACCAATTGCAAGAAAGGATAAGTCCTAGTTCAATTAGGACTTGTATGAATCCAATCTCTAATATAATTAAAAATTAAATTAAAATTAAATCTAATTTAGTTAGGAACTTAGTTGGACTAAGACCTATTCTAATTGAGTTGAATTAATTCTGATTTAATTTGGTTCAAAGATGAAGTTTGACCAAGTCGAATTGAAAGTCCTAGTGTGACTAAGACTTTCCTTCCTTGCACCACCTTGATCTGAACACCCCCCCATGCCCACTTTTTGAGTTTTGCATGAAAACTCCTCATGCCCAAGCCCTTCATGCGTGCCCCCTTGCTCCCCTTCATTCTTACATGGTAAGTTGTTGTGGACCAAATCAAATTTGGTTAGATGTTTTGAATTCAAACTCTATTTGATAGAGTTTGTTGGAATCAAAATACCTATCCATGCTTGCCTCCAATCCTTCTAGATTTTTCCTAAAATTTTTGGTGGAAAAGGGGAGAATTTGTGCAACAAATATTAATGGTCCATGCCTAAAAAAAGGGGAGAGGGCACCCAAGAGTTGGGTGCCCCTTGTCTTGCCCTTTTTGGACAACTCTTGCTAGGTATTTGACCTAGACAAGGAGTGTATCCTAATTCTCTATAAAAAGGGGACTTAGGGTCTGATTTTTTTAAAGCTTCTAGTCCTGAGAGAGAGAGCTATTGGGGCATGTGAAAAATTTGGGAGAGAAAGGCTTGGTTGTGGGATTTTGTAGAGACACCAATTAAGGTATCTTGGTGAGAGAACAAGGAAGAAAAAAGGTTCTTCTTCTAGGTTTTTTTCTTTTGATCTCTTCCTCCTATTTTTGTTAATTTTTGAGAGGTATGTCTTCTTCACAAATCTCTTTCCTTCCTTTTGAACATTGGTGAGTCCAAGATTTGAACAAGAAGGATCCAGATCAAGCATCAAAAAAGGATTAGTATAGTACTAGCATATTGTGATGATTTCCTGCCATCGAACTTTAGATCGACGGTCGAGGTCTTGTGTAGACATCCTATAGAGACTAGATGCATGTGCAGCTTAGAATGATGATCTCAGCCTCGGATCAGCAAGTTAATAAACTTATCTTGCAAAAGTAAGAGAGATACGATCTTCCTTATGTATCTAGATCAGATCTAGAATTGCCTAAATGTTTATATGATCAACATCATCTTTTGATTATTTTTATTTCTAGATTTAATAGCATACTTAAATCATGTGATAGAATCATAGATCTAGGGATATTTTATTTATTTTAAATAAATTAATATGATTAATTTATTCCTTTCACTGTTTGATTTCTAAAAAGGTTTCAAAATCGATTCTTGAAATCCTAGATCATTTCCTTGAATTGGTATCTGAGCATAGTTTCTTTATTACATGATTTGTGATGCATGTTTAGATTATTTTTTAGGTTAAATCTAAATTATAATCTATATTTTAAATCTAAAATTAAAAAAAAAAAATAGATTGCACGAACTGATTTATAAGATTATCTTGCTGTAAGGTTTATCCCTTATAGTGTAAAGGTTGTGCTAGTTCATGTAGATCTAATGTTAATCATAAATTATTAGATATGATCTAGATTAATTTATGCTTAATTAAATTTAAAATTATTTAAATTTAAAAATTAATATTTTAGATTACACAGACTGATCTTATAAAGTTATCCTACTAAAGATTTATCCCTTACAGTGAAAAGGTTATCCTAATACGTGCTGATCTAAAATCCTAATCATAAAATTTTAGATTAAGATCTAAGAGACTTTATGATTTGATTGAAAGTATTTTAATCTAATTTTTATCATCATAAATATGTTAGATTTGATCTAAGATGATTTATGATAGATTAGTATTGAAATTATTTCAATCTTGAATTACATGAATATATTTAGATTAGATCTAAAGTAGATTCATGTTTATTTTTAATTTGCATATTGATTATCAATCAAACATGCAACTTGGTTGGTAGAACCATGTTATAAAAATACTTTATAAATATAAAAATTATTTTTGAAATGTTGAACCCCGATCCTCAGCCCAAAATTTAATTAAGAATTAAGAGTTGTTTGATTAGGATCTAGGATTGTGAATTAAAGATCCTAAGACACAAATCATAATACTTAGATTAATGGGTTAGTAAAAATTAGGTCCATTAATAGGGTTAGACCTAAGGTTAGATTAAAGAATGGACTTAATTAGAGAATTAACTAAATCTAATCAATTATTGTTATAGATTAGATCAAAGATTCTCTAGATCAATTATAATAGTTATAGTTGGTCAAGTCCATATCTTTAATGAAAATCAAGATAGACTTGATTCTTAGCTATGCAGTCTAGCATGAAATGTTGGATTGATCCAATCAAAACTAATTAACCAGTTGGTGTCTAAGATAAGTATGGCAATCCAGACTGATGGTTTTTAATTGGTAGCCTGCTTATCTAGCCATGTTTGATGGTGTCTAAGGCAAGTTTTGGCAAACACTCCTATTGATCTCACTTACCTGCCCTTCTTGGTAAAATTAGGTTTTGATTAGATCACTTAACAATTTGAGCTAATCCATGTCAGCTAGGTAAATCAGTATGACTGATTTAGGTGCTCTTAGACCAGCCTATTAATGATCTTCCTTAATCTAACTTGGTGAAGTTAATGAAAGGATCATGATTAGCTGGTTCATCTAACTCTCTTCTCTAAATCAAATTAAATTCTCTAAAATTATTAGATCCTTAAAATAAAATAGTTATGATAATAACTAGATCATAGCCTCCCATTAAATGGATGATAATGGGTCCATTAGTTGGATAATCATTAGAGGCCCAAAGGCTTGGTGCTTATCGGCTAATGAAATTGTCATTCATAATATGACTTCTTGACCGCGTCTCTCAAAATGATGGTTAAGTTGACCAACCAAAGTTGGGCTTAATCACTCATTGGTTAGATGGACCAAGTATGATCATGTTAATGGTTGGACCTAATCGAATCTGTTTAGTGAAGGCCAAAGTATACAAATTAGGGATTTGGATAAAATTAAAATATAAAAATTATTTAAAAAAATAATTGGTTGTGAACCTATTTTTAGATATACATGGGTTGATCAACCAAAGTTGGGCTTGCATACAGTCTATGTAAATTTTAGTATCTACTAAGAAATTAGGATAATTCCTCGAATTGAAGGTAAAGGCTACCAATTCAAATAAAATAGTAGGAGAACCTTTTGATTAAAGTCCAAATCTTTAGGTTTAATAAATTATTTACTAATTAGGTTTTGATTTTCTTTGTGTAGTTATGACCACTTTTCTTTTGCTCTGATCATTATTAGATAATGATAAGCTGATGAGATCCAACTTCAATAGCTGGTACCATAAGTTGAAGATTATCCTAAAGTATGAACGGATCTTGTACATCTTGATAGATTAGTTACCTGAGAAGCTAGCTATAAATGCACATGGGTCAGTCAGAGATACTTACCGAAAATGGCTCAGTGACCAAACCATGGTATGCTGTATTATGCTGGCAGCTATGAGCGATGAGTTCAATTACAAGTTCGAGATAGCTCAGCCAAAAAACATGCTTCAAGTGTTGAATAAGTTTTTTGGCACATCCGATAATGTTGAGAGGCACAGGATCAGTTGTGCCATCTTCAATGCTAGGATGAGGGATGAAGCTTCAGTCACTAATCATGTACTATACATGATCAAGTTGATGGAGCGTTAGAGCAAGCTCGACTTTTTCTTGCATAAGCAGCTGAAGAAAGATGCAATACTGAACTTGCTGCCCAAGTCTTATCTCCCATTTTTTACTCATTACAGAATGACAAAGCCTAAAGTTAACTACCACGGGTTACTAGGGTTACTTCAGAACTTTAAGAAGGATCACCAGCTCCATAAGGAGTCGGTGAACTTAGTGGAAGATTCATCTTCTGGCTCTCGATCCTTTAAGAAAGAAAAGAAGAAGAAGAAGAAGAAAGGTAAGAAGGTGCAAGTTCAGACTGGGATATCTATGTATGGCCAAACCAAGAAACCCAAGCCTAATAAAAGTCAAGCGACGTGCTTCTTCTGCAAGAAGCGAAGGCACTGAAAGAGAAACTGTCCTCAATACATTGGCCCCTTGGATCCAAATAAGTCGAGAAAGAAGCAAGCTATTGCTAGACAAGGTATTTATATGATAACTCCTTGTAAGTTCTCTATTTATGATCTAACTGACTGGGTATTGGATATCGATAGCCCTTACCATATTTGCAATTTGTTACAAGGGTTGCAGGTCAGTAGGAGATTCGAGCAAGATGGGAGGTTTCTGAATGTTGGAGATGGAAGATCAGTTCTAGTTTTAGCATTAGAAATCTTGAAACTTATATTTGGATCTCATATTATTGTTCTTAGTAATTATCACTTTTATCCTAGTTTCTTTTTGAATATCATCTTTGTAGGCCTTCTGGCCAAAAATAATTATGAGAATTTAATAAAAAAAAATTTATAATATCATTTTGAATGGTATTACTATATTTTTTGGACATCTGAATAATGAGATATACATGTTATTACAATCTGTTAATATAGTTTACCCCACTGGCAAGCATCCTAGATTAGATAATCTATCTGATATCTATTTATGGCATAATAGGCTAGGTCACATTAACAAGAACTGGATAAACAGGTTGACTCAAGAGAAAATCCTCAAAGTTAGTGATTGTGAATTACTTCCAACCTGTGAGTCTTGTCTTTTTGAAAAAATGATCAAATCACCTTTTACTGAAAAAGATGGGAGAGCCATTGAGCTCTTAGATCTAGTACATACTGATATATGTGGGCCTATGAGCATAAGTACTAGAGATGGATATTTCTACTTCATCACTTTCATAGATGATCTATCCAGATATGGATATATCTATCTGATAAAACATAAGTCGGATTCATTTGAAATATTCAAATGATTCCAAAATAAAGTAAAAAAATAAACTTGGAAGAGTATTAAAATATTTTGGTCTGATTGAGGAGGTGAATACCTTTCTAATGAGTTTCTCACATATCTATGAGAGAATGAAATTTTCTTCCAATGGACTCCTCCGAGAACACCACAATATAATGGGGTGTTTGAAAGAAGAAATTGAACTCTGTTAGACATGGTCTGATCCATGATGGATTTTGCCAGCTTGCTGATATTCTTTTGGGGATATGCACTCGAGTTGACTTACTATCTGTTAAATAGGATTCCAAGTAAGTCTATAATTAAAACTCCATATGAGATATGGACAGGGAGTAAGCTAGTACTTTCACACCTTAGGATCTGGGGGTACCCGACTTACATCAAATGGTTAATCACGGATAAATTTAGACCTAGGTCTGACAAGTGCATATTGATAGGGCACCCCAAAGAAACTAAAGGGTATATTTTCTACCGTGCTGATGAACAAAAGATATTTATCAGCCTTAAGATAATTTTTTTGAAAAAGAAGTTTCTTGGTGAAAGAACTGTTGTCTCTAAGGTTGAACTTGAGAAAGTTCAATAGGTAGAAAATCCAACACCAGTTGCCAAACTTGAACCAGATTTGATCAGATCAAATCTGGAGCCTTGTGAACATGTACCATTAAAGTGATCCAGTAGAGTACCACATCAGCCTAACAGATACTATAGTTTTTTAGTCCGAAATGGTGATCCTATCAAACTCGATGAGAATGATGAGGATCCAATCATCTATATGGATGCAATGCAGAGACCTGATTTTGAGAAATTGCTTGAGACCATGAAATTCGAGATGGAGTCCATGAAGGTCAACGATGTATGGACATTAGTTGACCCATTCAAAGAGGTTAAACCCAATAGGTGTAAGTAGATCTTCAAGAGAAAGAGGGATGCAGATGGAAAGATGGAGATCTATAAAACCAATCTGGTTGCCAAAAGATATCATCAATGTTATGGTATTGACTATGATGAGATATTCTTCTCTATGGCAATACTCAAATTCATTCGGATAATGCTTGCGATAACTACCCATTTGGACTATAAGATCTGATAGATGGATGTGAAGATAACTTTTTTGAATAAAGAGCTGACTGAAGAGGTGTATATGATACAACCTGAGGGATTTACATCCATAGATGAGTCCAAGGTGTGCAAGCTTCAGAGATCCATTTATGGATTGAAGCAAGCATCTCAGAGTTGGAACATGCATTTTAATAAGGTGATCAAAATATTTGGCTTCGTTAAGAATGGAGAAGAACCCTGTATTTATAAATGAGCAAATGGTCTGATAGTGATATTCCTTATCTTATACGTGGATGACATTCTCTTAATCGAGAATGACATCCCTGCATTGCAAGAAATAAAAATAAGATTGTCATCTCAGTTCTCCATGAAGGACTTGGGTGAAGCATCCTACATCCTAGGGATGAAGATCTATAGGAATAAATCTAAGAGAATGCTTGGATTATCTCAGTCCACATTCATAGAAATCATGCTGAAAAGGTTTAGCATGAAAAATTTCAAAAAGGACTATCTTCTGATAGGCTAAGAAATTTTTTTCTCTAAGAAGGATTGTCCGACAACTCCTGAAGAGAGAGCGTATGAATAGAATCCTATATGCTTCGGTAATGGAATATATCATGTACGCTATGACATATAGAAGATCGGATGTGTTATACTCACTAGGAGTAGTGAGTAGATACCAATCTAATCTAGGGAAGAACCATCCTTAAGTATTTGAGAAATACTAAGGACCAATAGTTGATCTATGGTGAGTCAGATTTGAAACTAGTAGGTTTACTGACTCTAGCTTTTAATCTGACTATGATGACAGCAAAAGCGTGTCGAATTATATTTTTATCCTAAATGATGGAGCCATCTACTAGAAGAGTTCCAAGCAGCATACTATGGTAGACTCTATATATGAGGCAGAGTACATTGCAGCATCAGATGTCGTGAAGGAAGCTGTGTGGCTAAAAAAGTTCATCATCGAGCTTGGAGTAGCATCCTTCCTTGATGGACTAGTCTAACTCTACTATGAAAGCACTGGTGCCATTGCTCAAGCGAAGAAATCGAAGGCATACCAATGGATGAAGTACATACTGCACTACTACCACCTGATCCGAGAGATCGGGGATCGAGATGATGTCGACCTTCAAAAGATCGATGAAAAACAGAACCTAGCCAACTCCTTTACTAAAGCCCTAGCAGTAAAAAAGTTTGACAATCATAAGTCAAAGATGGATATTAGATACCATACCGAGTGACTTTAGGAAAAGTGAAAGTTGTTGAAATTATGTTCCAAAGACAATCGTTAGCTTGTTAATGGTTGTGCTAGTTTGTGCTTATAAATGATTTATTGAATAAAATATTATTCTTGCTTTTTTCATCATAAATTCTACATCTTTTAATGAACTTCTTCTATTGTGATGAAGTCCTTAGGACTATGTAGTTTCGATAAAAGAGGATTTATCGATTAGTCTTGAAATTGTTCACGACCAAATGATACGTTGTTAACTAGGATGACAACGTTTATCGAGTATAGATTGTTGTATGTCATATAGGTTGGTTGTCCTCTTAACCAAGAAGTATGAAGATACTAGTATAGCATACAGATGAGATATAAAGGTACATCATCACTGAACGTGACCAACTCCAGAGCATTCTGCTATCAAAAATTGCTCTGATGGAATATGGGTATAAGTCTTCCTTAGAATTGAGATCACCATGGTGGCTTACAAGAAACTCACTGTACTTTGGTATTGTACTATCTGAATTTTTAATTTTGCTAAGAAAGATTTTTGGGCATAATCAAGTACTTACAAAGACGGTGAGTGATCAAGATCAAATTGACCACTTCAAGAGATTGGAGAAAATGCATCCTTGTATTTCAATTTTATAAAACCTTGGCCAGGATAATCAATGAGATAGATTTGATATTTTAAAATATAATATGGATGACTTAATCAAGATTAACAGTTAAATTTTGAGTTGTCATATGAGCATTTTGGTCAAGAGGATGAATTATACGAAAACTATATCCACATAGGTTCTAAGAGTATTGCTTTACACATTCGACCTATCCGACCATCGTGTATCATTACTAGATGATCACTTCGGTTGGTATAAAAATTTATTTCTATACTACCGACTTAAATTCAAACCTATGAGGTCACACACGTAAAAGGTCTTAATTTGATTGGATGGTTGATCAACGATTTAAAATCATTCTTAGGTCAAACAATCAAAACGATTGATGTTTGATCTAGTGCAAGTATTGTAGGAGGATCGATTAGTAATTAGATTATTAATTAATTTAATTTGATTAAGTTAGAGAGCTGAGATTAAGTTTAACTAAATATAATTTAATTAGATTTAGTTTGGACTTGATTGGATCAAGTTCAATTGGTTTATTGGATGAACCAATTGCAAGAAAGGATAAGTCCTAGTTCAATTAGGACTTGTTAAACCCAATCTCTAATTTGATTAGAAATTAAATTAGAATTAAATATAATTTAATCTAATTTAATTAGAATATTAGTTGGACTAAGACCTATTCTAATTGGGTTAAATTAATTTTGATTTAATTTGGTTCGAAGATGAAGTTTGACCAAGTCAAATTGAAAGTCCTAATGTGACTAGGACTTTCCTTCCTTGCGCCACCTTGATCCCAATGCCCCCCCATGCCCACTTTTGGAGTTTTACATGAAAACACCTCACACCCAAGCCCTTCACGCATGCCCTCTTGCTCTCCTTCTTTCTTACATGGTAAGTTGTTGTGGACCAAGTCAAATTTGGTTAGATGTTTTGAATTCAAACTCTATTTGATAGAGTTTGTTGGAATCAAAATACCTATCCATCTTACTGCCAATCCTTCTAGATTTTCTCTGAAATTTTTGGTGAACAAGGGGGAGAATTTATGCAACAAATATTGATGGTCCATGTCTAAAAAAAGGGGAGAGGGTGCCCAAGAGTTGGGTGCCCCTTATCTTGCCCTTTTTGGATAACTCTTGCTAGGTATTTGACCTAGACAAGGAGTGTCTCCTAATTCTCTATAAAAACGGGGACTTAGGTTCTAATTTTTTTCAAAGCTTCCAGACCTAAGAGAGAGCTATTGGGGCATGTGAAAAATTTGGGAGAGAAAGGCTTGGGCATGGGATTTTGAAGAGACACCAATTAAGGTGTCTTGGTGAGAGAACAAGGAAGAAGAAAGGTTCTTCTTCTGAGGCTTTTTCTTTTGATCTCTTCCTCCTATTTTTGTGAGTTTTTGAGAGGTGTCTCTTTTTCACTAATCTCTTTTCTTTCTTTTTAACATTGGAGAGTCCAAGATTTAAAGAAGGAGGATCCAGATTAACCATCAAAGAAGGATTAGCATAGTACTAGCATACTATGCTAATTTTCCGCCATCAAACTTTAGATCGATGGTCGAGGCTTTGTGTGGATATTCTATAGAGGCTGGACACATGTGCTACTCAGAACAATGACCTCAACCTCGAATCAGCAAGTTAAGAAACTCATCTTGCAAAGATAAGAGAGATACGATCTCTCTTATGTATCTAGATCAGATCTAGAATCGTCTGGATGTTGATATGATCAACATCACCTTTTGATTATTTTTATTTTTAGATTTAATAGTTTGCTTAAATCATGTATTTGGACCCTAGATCTAGGGGTATTTCATTATTTTAAATAAATTAATATGATTAATTTATTACTTTCGTTGTTTGATTTTTGAAAAATTTTCAAAATTGATCTCTGAAATCCTAGATCCTTCACAATGTGCACCTCAATTCAATATTTCTCTCCTGAAAATATTCAAAGGTGTGTAATTAGCATACTACCTCGAGGGTGAAGGTTGCCGATCCCTTCTTTGAGGACTCCGAGATCAGTGATTTCGAGGAGAGCCCCCATTTCTCCATCTTTAAAATGGAGACTGAGAGCGTCGATAGCTTCTCTCCCGCTTTGGGGAGTGTTCTTTATTTGGCCCTACCGCCATAAAACTAAAGGGAAATCCTGATTTTTCGGACTAGGTTCCTTCAGATCTGATCAGATCAAGAGATATATTTCAAAAAAAAAAAATTTTGATCTAAATCAGATCTAAGATGTTTCAAATCTGATTATTATTATTTTAGAAATTAAATAAAATCTAGATAAATTAAATCAAATTTAATTTACCTTGATATGGGATAATCTGTTATCCGTATGATCCTTATGTAGCAGAAGGTTCTGGATCTAGCCATGCAAGTGCCTGACCTCTACCGATACCACTCAGGCTGGATCTAGAGATCCACTTCTTCTCTATCACGTCTCCAAAAATTAAATCTGGATCTGATATGAAGGATCTTCAAAACTTCTTTCAAAGATCAGCAGTTGTCCTATGCAGCAGCGCAGCCTTCTAGCTTTCAGTCGCCTTTCTCTTGTCTAGATTGCACCAACCAAGGATCCAAACACCTTTGGGCATGGAGAGGAGAGGGAGAAGTTGGTGTGGAGGAGGAAGAGGGAGGAGCCTTGGGCATGGAGAATTTTCTCAATCAGATTAGATTAGATTTTGAGTTGGGCACAGGGTCTTATTTATAGACTATCTGTGATCCAACTCCTCTTCTTCCCAATCAATCATAACTCTTTGTGAAATCAGATGTAAATCTGATTGGTGGGAATAGAGTCCCCTGGATTCCTCCTTAGATGGCACCTAAGATCAGTCAAAGTTGGTTCTTAGGAGAACTCTAATTGAAATCCAAAAAGGAGATGGAGTCCCTGTCCAACAGGGACTCCTTGGCGCCTCCAACTTGGGCGCACGCCAAGGGTGGCATGCGCCCTCCTTCTTGTCAGGTTCTGATAGGAGGACAAGCCCCCACCAATTCTCTAATAGGTACGTGACATATGGACAAAAGTCAAAGTGTCTATGATCAACATTTGACCAGTTAAAGGTTAACTTTTGACCAAAGTCAAAGGACGAGAAATGCCAGGTGACTAAAAATGGCAGGTAATATCTTATAAAATAAGACAATCTTTTTTGACTTGGACAAGCTCCAGTCAGACCAAATGAAGGCCTCTGATCGAGCACAAACTCCTTTGGCTCAGTTAGGATAACTATTTATGAAAGTAAAAAAAGAACGTTAGGTTTAATCGAGTGCTAGCACGATTTTCTTGAACCTAATTGAATCTCATTCAGATCAATTGAACTGGATCAGTTTAATTGATGATCACCAGATTCAAACCCTTATTTGTGTGACCCAGTTAGGTTCAGTTCTATATGGTAATGGGATATGTCATGATCTCTATCATCGACATCATCGAAACTCCTTTCGATGGATCAGAACTCTTCTAATTTGAATAGCTAGAATGATCGATCATCTAAATCATTCTAATTGCTTCCAAAATCCATCAGTGACACCTAGCAGTATATGGTGGCAACCCATCAGAGCTGAATGTGAATCTCTTGGTGCAGCTACTTGTGTGATTAAGTTCTTCTATCTTGAGCCCCGATCAGATTAGGGTTAAGGTGAACTCGTCAAACCCTAGTTTCTGTCATATGATGTAATCATTCGATTCAAGTTCGATGTGAAAATCTAAATAAAAACTCTTTCTATTATTTCACTCTGCCATGGCCATGGGCTTCTGAACTTGATTCTTATGATCATCATAGGGCTGCTCCTCTACCATCGAGGTAGATAGATTCCATCTTGATGCTATCCAGTTCCTACAATGAACATGCTATAGCCAACATACACCTCAGGGTTCTGAATAGGCTAGGAGATCGAGTAATGGTGTAGTCAAACTATAACACCCTCAAGGTGAACTACCGATGCACCTCAGGTCAAAGAATCAGACACACTACTGCAGCATCGAGTCAGTCATTGACGAGAAGGTAGACTCTCTAATGACTACTCGAGATGGTCACGCTCAGTGCCCTCGTTCTCTAATGAGTACCTGTACTCTCGCTCTAGTATCTCCACACCGTAGACTCAAGACTCATCTACTAAAAAGAAGCAATTGTACACCAACCTTCCAGATCAATCACCATCCTCATGATGATTCTATGGTCGAGAGCATTTTATGAGTTAACAATGATTATTCATGTCTTAAATTTTCAACTCTTGAAAATATGAATTATCATTATCATTAACTCAAAGGATGTATCATAGACACTAAATATACATATGTGATAGAAGATAATCCATTTTATTGATATTAGTCAAAATTATAATTTTGCCCCTAGAAGTGTATTATAAGTGTCAGTCAATTCTGGCTTCTAGGGCACATATATCTAACAGTAGTAACATAAATATCTTGAATTGATTATGCCAGTACTGTGAATATTTTGGATTTGCGTACAATCATGAACGCTTCATACCACCTGAGTTATCTGTGTGGTCGTCGATCCAAATGTTGAGCTGAAGTATATGATTTTGAGCCATTTACATTCATTCCAATTTGTGGCTTGTTCAGCACGTGAGCTTCTACATGAGCTTCTACAGTTATCTCAACCAGCTGACTTCCTGGTATGTATAGCAATCCACTATGCAGATAAGCTATCATTTAGCTATAGCCAAATTGTTATCCACTCTCCATGATCTTGCAAGAGCAAATAAAGGATATTCAAGTCTTGCTGATAACAGTCTTTCCAATAATAGTTTCTTCATTCTACGGGAGTGAAAGAGGGCTATATTGCTACAACGATATAATTACTGGCCTGAGATCTTTGGAACTACACGTTCTTATGATCACTTTTCTCTACAAATACCTAAAGCCTCGAGGACCCAAGTAAGTGGTCCCTCTTAGAGAACCAATTGTTGCTCCCATCATTCTGACTTGAGTGTCGGAGGATTCTCGTTGGAGCGCAAACCTCTAGCCTGAACTTTTTTGCAGGTCACTCCAGCATTCCCTATGCATCCAGTCGTTCACCTTCCGACCGAACCAGATCGAGCAGCAACAGATAGAACAAGGGCCTACTCTCTTAAACATGCCACCAAAGCGAGTTTCATCCCATCTCACAGACGCCACCGCCTCCCACCCGATAGATACCTAGACTGATGAACATGCTCAGCCACCAATTATGGAGACTCTTCCACCAGTCCAACCGACATTGGTCACGATGGACCAGTTCAACTTACTCCTCCAGCATGTTCATACTCTGGCAGCCATCGTCTAAGTAGTCCAACCTACTTTTGTGCCTCCATCAATGGCGCTGCAGTCAGAATAGGTTGCTCTTGCACCCACTTCAATGATGCAACCAGTGTTTCTCTCGGCAGTGTTGCCCGCACCTCCTGCGATGGCACCACCATAGATTCCAGCTTCTTAGCCATTACTGCAGTCCGAACCTCCTCCACGGACACTCCCACAGAGTCCAAGGAGGCTGACCTATCGGCGATCTCTTAATGCATGATTGGGGTATGACTCAAACTCTGGTTGTCATTCTCCTCAGTAATCCAAGACTTACTGAAGGAATCAGATCTAGAATTTTATAGGTAGATCTTGAAAATTTTTTCAAGATCTTATAGTGGAAGACTTAAATAAATTAAATATTTATTTAAATAAGTATGTAAACACCTAGATCTCAGGTCTATTATATAATCAAGGCATGATATTAAATCAAAAATTAAAATTAAATAAGAAAGTAAAAGATTGATCAAATCAACCTAGATCTATACTACATCAAATGCAGGTATGAAGTTAATAGATCAGATCTATTACCTGAGCAAGTTAGACGTTCTAACTTGTTGATCCAAACTTGAGGATGAAGTCACGAGCCACACACGCATCCAGTCTTTAGGAGTCATCCACACGAGCCTACGATCTTTGATCTGAAGTTCGATGCAAGAAATCAGCATAGCATGCTAGTACTGTGCTGATCCTTCTTCGACGGTCGATTTAATGCTCCCTTCTTTAAAATTTAGACTCTCTAAAATATGAGAAGGAAGATGAGAGTTTACTGATCCGAGACTCAGAAAAAACTCAAAAAAAAAGGAGGAGAGATTGAAAATAAAATAGCTCTAGAAAAAGATCCTCTTCTTCTTCTCTTTTCTCTCACCTAGACACCTAGTTTGGTGCCTATGGAATCCCCACGCCCAAGTACCCTCTTCCTCTGATTTTTGCACACCCCAAAACTCTCCCAAAGATCTATATTTTAAGAAAAAATTAGAATAAAATTCATCCAATAAATAGAGAAAAAGAAGAGTCCAAGTTAGATCAAATTCCTACACTAGGAATATCCAAACATAGAAAGTTGTTGGGGCGCCCAACTCTTGGGCACCTCCTCCACAATTATTGGTATGGACCTGCAAGAAAAGGTGCACAAAAAAGAAGATTATTTCTATAGGACAAGAGAAGAATTATTTAAAAGAGGGGGCGGCACTCAAGGGAAGGTGTTTTGGTCAATAAGGATTCTATCTCATAGAATCTTAAGCAAAACTAACTTCTCTTTTGACTTGGTCTTCCAACAAATTATTTTATGAGAAAAGGATGAAAGAAAAAGGGCATGAGAAATTATGGGAGTGGAGAATTTTTATGTAAAAAATAAAATAAAAAGGGCATGGGGTGTGAGGATTAAGTGGCGCAAATGATAGGGAGTCCTAGTCACACTAAGACTCCTATTTTGACTTGGTCAAACAAGATCTTTTAATCAAATAAAATCAAGATTGAATCAATCTAATTAAATAAGACCCTAATCTATTTAGAAACTTAATTAAATTAGATTAAATTTAATTTAATTTTAATTTAATTTTTAATTAAATTAAAAAATTGGGTTAATCCGAGTCCTAGTTAGACTAGGACTAGTTCTTCCTTGCACTTGGTTTATCCAATAAACTAATTGAACTTGATTCAATCAAGTTCAAACTAAATTTAATTAAATTATATTTAATTAGACTTAATCTTAGTCTATTGGCTTAATCAAATTAAGTCAATTAGCAATCCAATTGCTAATCAATCCTCCTGCAACACTTGCACTAGGTTAAACATGATTCTTAATCATTGATCAACCATTCGATTAAATCGTAAGCTTTAATGTATGTGACCTCATAGATCCAAACCTAAGCTGATAGCATAAGAATAAATTTTTGTACTAATCGAAGTGACCATCTAGCAATGATATCCAACGATCGGATAGGTCGAAGGTATAGAACACCATCCTTAGAACCCATGCAGATATAGTTTCCATATAATTCATCTCCTTGACCACAATGCTCGTAGGATATCTCAGAGTTCAATTGTCAACTCTGATCAGGTTCTCCACATTGTATTTCAAAATATCAAATCCATCTAATGGATTACCATGGCCAAAGTTTTGCTATATTGGAATACAGTGACACATTCTTCTTCAACTCTTGGAGTGGTCAATTCCATCTTGATCACACTCCGACTTCACAAGAACTTGACTATGCCCAGAAGCCTTCCATTGCTAAATTAGAAATTTAGTTAGTCCGATACCAAAGCATAGTGAGTTGCTTGCAAGTCACTGAGGTGATCTTAGGTCTAAGGAATACTTATACCTATATTCCATAAGAGATATTCTTGATAGTAGAATGCTCTGAAGTTGGTTACGTTCAATGATGATGTACCCATACATCTCACCTGTATGCCATACCAGTGTCTTCACACTCCTTGGTTAAGAGGACAACCAACTTATATGGCATATAGCGACCTATGCTCGATAGACGCTATTGTCCTAATTAACAGCTTATTATTTGGTCATGAATAAATTTAAGGACTAATAGATAAATCCTCTCTTTATCAAAACTAAACAGTCCTATAGACTTCATCACAATAATGGAGTTCATTAGAAGATGTAAACTTATGATGAAAAAGATGTCAAAATATTTTTATTAATTAATAAATTAATTATGATTATAAAATAGCTCAATCGTTAACAGACTGATGATTGACTTTAGGACATAATTTTCAACAACTTCCACTTGTCCTAAAGCCACTCGGCACAATATGTAATAACCATCTTCGACTTACAGTTGTCGAACTTCTTGATTGCTAGGGCTTTAGTAAAGGGGTCGGCTAGGTTCTCCTTTTTGTTGATCTTTTGAAGGTCGCATCACCACGATCTACGATTTCACAGACCAAATGAAAGCAGCATAGAATGTGCTTTGTCTATTGGTGTGCCTTCAATTTCTTTACTTAAGCTATGGAGCCAGTGCTGTCACAGTAGAGTAGGACTGGACCATTAATGGAGGATGCTACTCCAAGCTCGGTGATGAACTTTCTCATCCACATAGCTTTTTTTGCTGCATCTGATGCTGCCATGTACTCTGCTTCATAAATAGAGTTAGCCATTGTATGCTGTTTGAAACTTTTTCAGTAGATGACTCCACCATTTAGAGTAAAGATATAACCCGACATATTTTTACTGTCATCATGGTCAGATTGAAAGCTGGAGTCTGTAAATCCCATAAGCTTCAGATCTGACTCATCATAAATTAACCATTGATCCTTAGTATTTCTCAAATACTTAAGGATAGTTTTAACCACCTTTCAGTGATTTTCTTCAGGATCAGACTGGTATCTACTCACCACTCCTAGTGAGTATGCCACGTCTGATCTCGTACATATTATTGCATATATAATAGACTTTACTGTCGAAGCATATGGAATTCTACTCATACGCTCTCTCTCTCTTTAGGAGTTGTCGGACAATCCTTCTTAGAGAGAGAAATTTCTTGACCTATCAGGAGATAGCCCTTTTTGAAACTTTCCATGCTGAATCTCTTCAGCACAGTTTCTATGTACATGGACTGAGATATACCAAGCATTCTTTTAGATCTATCCCTATAGATCTTCATCTCTAGGATGTAGGATGCTTCACCCAAGTCCTTCATGGAGAATTATGATGACAACCAGACTTTTATTCCTTATAGTGTGGGGATATCATTTCTGATTAAGAGAATATCATTCACGTACCAAATAAGGAATATCACTGCTGAACCATTTATCCATTTGTAAATGTAGAATTCTTCTTCATTCTTAACGAAGCCATACATTTTGATCACTTTATCAAAATACATGTTCCAACTCCGAGATGCCTATTTTAATTCATAAATGGATCTCTGAAGCTTGAACACCTTGGACTCATCTATGGATGTGAATCCTTTAGATTGTATCATATACACCTCTTCGATCAACTCTTCATTTAGGAAAGCTATCTTCACGTTCATCTGCCAGATCTCATAGTCCAAGTGGGCAGTAATGGCAAGCATGATCCGAATGGACTTCAGCATTATCATAGAAAAGAACGTCTCATTATAGTCAATACCATAATGTTGACGATACCCTTTGGCAACCAGACGGGCTTTATAGGTCTCCACATTTTCGTCTGTGCTCCTCTTTTTTCTGAAGATCTATTTACACCCAATGGATTTAACCCCTTCAGACGGATCAACTAATGTTTATACATCATTGACCTTTATGGAATCCATTTCAAATCTCATGACTTCTAGCCATTTCTCAGAGTCGGATCTCTGCATCGCATCTATATAAGTGATCGGATCCTCATCGTTCTCATCAAGTTTGATGGGATCACCATCGTAGACTAAGAATCCATAGTATCTATCCGATGGCATGGTACTCTACCAGATCGTCTTAATGGTGCGAGTTTATTAAGCTTCAGATCTGATCTGATCAAATTTGACTTAGGTTCAATATTCTGTGTCGGACTTTCTATCTGTTGAACTTCATCAAGTTCAACCTTAGATGTAATAGTTACTTCACCAAGAAACTTCTTTTCCAAAAAGTTTGCCCTAAGGCTGACGAACACTTTTTGTTCATCAGCATGGTAGAAATAGTATCCTTTGATTTCTTTTGGGTATCTTATGATTGTACACTTGTCAGACCTAGGTCCAAGTTTGTCTGTAACTAACCGTTTGACATAAGTCGGACACCCCCAAATCCTAAGATGTGAAAGTGCTGCTTTACGCTTTGTCCATATCTCATATGGGGTTTTAATTACAGACTTACTTGGAATCCTATTTAATAGATAACAAGTCGATTTGAGTGCATATCTCTAGAAGGATATCGACAAGCTAGCAAATTTCATCATGGATCGGATCATGTCTAACAAAGTCTGATTACTCCTTTCAGACACATCATTATGCTGTGGTGTTTCAGAAGAAGTCCATTAGAAGAGAATTCTATTCTCTCCTAGATATGTGAAAAACTCATCAAAAAGGTATTCTCCTCCTCGGTCAGATCGAAGAGTTTTAATACTCTTTTCAATTTATTGTTCTACTTTACTTCAGAATCATTTGAATATTTTAAAAGAATCTGACTTATATTTCATCAGATAGACATATTCATATCTAGATAGATCATCTATGAAAGTGATGAAGTAGACATATCCACCTTTGGCACTTGTACTCATTGATCCACATACATCAGTATATACTATACCTAAGACCTCATTAGCTCTCTCACCTTTTTTAGTAAAAGATGACTTGGTCATTTTATCAAGAAGACAGGACTCATAGGTTGGAAGTGATTCACAATCATTGACTTCGAGGATTTTCTCTTGAGTCAATCTATTTATTTTGTTCTTGTTTATATGACCTAGCCTACAGTACCATAAGTAGATATCTGATACACTATCTAATCTAGGGTGCTTGCCAGTAGAATAGACTATATTAACTGATTGTGATAGCATATATACATCATTATTTAATTATCTATAGAAAGCAGTAACACCATTCATAATGATATTATAAACTCATTTCTTTATTAAATTTTATAATTATTCATGGTCAAAATACCAATAGAAATGATATTTAAAAGAAACTAGAGCAGAAATAACAATCACTAAGAACAACGGTATGAGATTCAAATACAAGTTTCAAAATTTCTAAAGCTAGAACTAAAACTGGTCTTTCATCTCCAATGTTTAGAAATCTCTTATCTTGCTTGAATCTTCTACTGATCTACAATGAATTACAAATATGGTAAGGACTACCAATATCTAATACCTAGTCAGTAATATTATAAATAGAAAAATTATAAAGTGTTATCATATAAATACCTTGCCCAGCAACAGCTTGCTTCTTTCTCTGCCTGTTTAGATCTAGGAAGATAATATACTAAGGATAGTTCCTCTTTCAGTACCTCTGCTTCTTACAAAAGAAGCATTCAGCTTGACTCTTATCAGGCTTGATCTTCCTGGTCTGGCCCTGCACTAATGTTCCAGCCTAAAGGGTCAAGAATCAGAAGACGAACCTCCCACTAAGTTCATCGACTCTTTATAGAGCTAGTGATCCTTCTCAAAGTTCTGAAGTAATCCCAGTAAGCCATGGTAGTTTACTTATGGCTTTATCATTCTGTAATGAGTAAGAAAAGAGAGATAGGACTTTGGCAGCCAGTTCAGTGTTACATCTTTTCCAAGTTGTTCTTACAAGAAAAAGCCGAGTTTGCTCAAACACTCTATCAGCTCGATCATATACAGTACATGATCAGTGATAGAGGTTGTCCTGCATTCTGGCATTGAAAATGGCACAATGAGTCTTGTGCCTCTCAACATTATCGAGTATGCCAAAAGAATCCTCCAACACTTGAAGTATTTTATTTGACTGAGCTATCTCAAATCTGTGACTGAACTCATCGCTCATCGCAACATAATGCAGCGCACCATGGTTCGATCACTGAGCCACTTCTGATAAGTGTCTCTGACTATTCCACGTGCATTGGTAGCTGGCTCCTTAGGTGCAGGATCCATCAGCACATATAGGATCCATTCATGCTCCAGGATAATCTTCAATTTTTGGTACCAGCTATCGAAGTTGGATCCTACCAACTTATCATTGTCCAATAATGATCGGAGCGATAGAAAAGTGGCCATGTCTGCACAAAGAAAAATCAAAATCTAATTAGTAATTGATTCATTAAATCTAAAGATTTAAACTTTAATCAAAAGGTTGCTTTCACTATTTTATTCGAATTGGTAGCCTCTACTTTCAATTTGAGAAATTACCCTAATTCATTAGTAGGTACTAGAATCCACATAGACTGTACATGAGCCCAACTTTGGTTGGCCCACCTATGTACATCTAATGGTATGTTCATAATCAATTGTTTCTCTAAATAATTTTCAGTAATTAAATTTTACCCCAGGTCCTGATCAGTTGGCTTTGGCCTTCTTAAAAAAGGGTCCAATTAGGTCCAACTATTAACGTGACCATACTTGGCCCATCCAACTAATGAATGATCAAGCCCAACTTTGGTTGGCCCACCTGACCATCATTTAGAAAGATGTATCCAAGAGATCATATAATGAATGATAATTCCATCAATCGATAAGCACCAGGCCATTGGGCCTCCAATGATTATCCAACTAATGGACTCATTATCATCCACTTTAATGAAAGGCTATGATCTAGTTATCATATAACTATTTCATTTTAGGAACCTAATAATTTTAGAGAATTTAATTTATAGAAGCGAGTAGGTCAGATTAACCAGCTTGTCATGATCCTTCCACTAACTTCACCAAGTCAGCTTAAGGAAGATCATTAATAGGCTGATTTAGAAGCACCTAAATTAGTCAAACTAATTTACCTAGCTGACATGGGTTAGCTCGAATAGTGAAATAATCTGATTAAAATATAATCTTACCAAGAGGCCAGGTAAGTTCAGTCAGTGGAAGGGTTTGCCAGACTTACCTTAGATACCATCAGAAATGGCCAGGTAAGCGAGCTGCCAATTAAAAACCACTGATCTGATTTACCTTAGACACCAATTGATTTAATTAGTTTCAATTAGATCAACCTAACAGTTCGTGCTAGACCGTGTAGCCAAGAATCAAGTCCATCTTAGGTCTTGTTAAAGATATGGACTTGACCAACTATAACTATTGCAATTGATCTAGAGAATCCTTGACCTAATCTAAGATAATAATTGATTAGATTTAGTCAATTCTCTAATTAAGTCTATTCTTTAATCTAATTCTAGGTCTAACCTAATTAATGAACCTAATTTCTACAAACCCATTAATCCAATGTGTTATGATTCATGTCATAGGATCTTCAATTTACAATCCTAGAACCTAATCAAACAACTTCTTAATTTTTAATCAAGTTTTGGGCTGAGAGTTGGGGTTTGACTTTTCAAAAATAGTTTTCATGTTTGTAAAATATTTTATAATATGGTTCTATCAACCAAATTACATGTTTGATTCATAATCAATGTGCAAGTAACATAAACATGAATATACTTTACATCTAATCTAAACAGATTCATGTAATTGAAATAGTTTCAATAATAATCAATCATAAATCTTTCTACATAAAATTTAATATATTTATGAAGATTAAAATTAGATTAAAATATTTTTAATCAGATTATAAAATTTTTTAAATCTAATTTAAAATTTTATGATCAATATTTTAGATCAGCACGTCCTAGGATAATCTATTCACTGTAAGGGGTAAACCATACAGCAGGACAATCTTATGGCAGTCCGTGCAATCTAAAATATTTTATTTTTAAATTTAAAACTATTTTAAATTTATTAAATTATAAATAAAATTAGATCAAATTTAATAAATTTATTATTAGAATCAGATCATCACGAACTAGGATAACCTATTCATTGTAAGGGATAAACCTTACAGTAGGATAACCTTATAGCAGTTCGTGAGATCTAAATTTTTTTAAAATTTTAGATTTAATAATTAGATTATAAATTAGATCTAATCTAAGAAATAATCTAAACATGCACAAAAATCATGTAATAACAATCTTGCTTTGATACCAATTGAAGGAACCAGATCAAGAATTTTATAGGTAGATCTTAAAAACCGTTTCAAGATCTTACAATGAAAGACTTAAATAAATTAAATATTTATTTAAATAAATATATAAATATATAAATATTAAATCTATTATATGATCAAGGTAAGATATTAAATTAAAAATTAAAATTAAATAAAAAAGTAAAAGATTGATCAAATCAACCTAGATTTACATACATCAAATGCAGGTATGAAGTTAATAGATCAGATCTATTACCTAAGCAAGTTAGATGTTCTAACTTGCTGATCCAGGCTTGAGGATGAAGTCATGAGCAGCACATACGTCCAACCTCTAGGAGTCGTCCACACGAGCCTATAATCTCTGATATGAAGTTCGATGCAGGAAATCAGCGTAACATGCTAGTACTATGCTGATCCTTCTTCAACGATCGATCCGATGCTCTCTTCTTTAAAATTTAGACTCTCCAAAATATGAGAAGGAAGATGAAAGTTTATTGATCTGAGACTCTCTTAGAAAAAACTCAAAAAAAAAGGAGAGATTGAAAATAAAACAACCATAGAAGAAGATCCTCTTCTTTTTCTCTTTTCTCTCACCTAGACACCTAGTTTGGTGCCTATGGAACCCCCATGCCCAAGTATCCTCTTCCTCTAATTTTTACACACCTCAAACTTCTCCCAAAGCTCTATATTTTATGAAAAAATTAGAATAAAATTCATCCAATAAATAGAGAAAAAGAAGACTCCAAGTTAGATCAAAATCTTAGACTAGAAATATCCAAACATGGGAAGTTGTTGGGGTGCCCAACTCTTGGGCGCCTCCTCCATAATTATTGGTGTGGACCAGAAAGGGAGGGTGTACAAAAAAGAAGATTATTTTTATAAAATAAGAAAAAAATTAATTAAAAGAGGGGGTGACACTCAAGGAAAGGTATTTTGGTCAATAAGGATTTTATCTCATAGAATCCTAAGCAAAACTAACTCCTCTTTTGACTTGATCTTTCAATAAATTATCTTATGAGAAAAGAAGAAGAGAAAGAGAGTGTGAGAAGCCATGGGAGTGGAGAATTTTCATGTAAGAAATAAAATAAAAAGGGCATGGGGCGTGAGGATTAAGTGGTGCAAGTGATAGGGAGTCCTAGTCACACTAGGACTCCTGTTTTGACTTGGACATAAGATCTTTTAACCAAATAATATAAAGATTAAATCAATTCAATTAAATAAGATCCTAATCTATTTAAAAACTTAATTAATTTAGATTTAATTTTAATTTATTTTTTAATCAAATTAAAAAATTGGATTAATCCGAGTCCTAGTTAGACTAGGACTAGTTCTTCCTTGCACTTGGCTTATCCAATAAATCAATTGAACTTGATCCAATCAAGTCCAAACTAAATCTAATTAAATTATATTTAATTAAACTTAATCTTAGTCTATTGGCTTAATCAAATTAAGTCAATTAGTAATTCAATTGCTAATTGATCCTCCTGTAATACTTGCACTAGGTTAAATACCAATCGTATTGATTGTTTAACCCTAGAATGATTCTTAATCATTGATCAACCATCTGATTAGATCATAAGCTCTAATATGTGTGATATCATAGGTCCAAATCTAAGTTGATAGTAAAAAAATAAATTTTGGTACTAATCGAAGTGACCATCTACCAATGATATCCGACGGTCGGATAGGTCGAATGTGTAGAACACCATCCTTAGAACCCATGCTGATATGATTTTCATATAATTCATCCCCTTGACCACAATGCTCATAGGATACCTCAGAGTAACTATCAACTCTGATCAGGTTGTCCATATTGTATTTCAAAATATCAAATCCATCTGATGGATTATCCTGGCTAAGGTTTTGCTATTTTGAAATATAGTGATACATTTTTCTCCAACTCTTGGAGTGGTCAATTTCATCTTAATCACACTCTAACTTCACAAGTACTTGACTGTGCCCAGAAGCCTTTCATTGCTGAATTAAAAATTTAGTTAGTTCGGTACCAAAGCACAGTGAGTTATTTGCAAGTTATTGAGGTGATCTCAGGTCTAAGGGATACTTATACCTATATCCCATCAGAGACATTCTCGATAGTAGAATGCTCTGAAGTTGGTCACGTTCAATGATGATGTACCCATACATCTCACCTATATGCCATACCAGTATCTCTACACTCTTTGGTTAAGAGGACAACCAATCTATATGTCATATAGCGACCTATGCTCGATAGACGTTGTTGTCCTAATTAACCGCCTATCATTTGATTGTGAACAGATTTAAGGACTAATCAATAAATTCTCTCTTTATCAAAACTAAACAGTCCTAAGGACTTTATCACAACATTAAAAGTTGTAAACTTATGATGAAAAAGATGTCAAAATATTTTTATTAATTAATAAATTAATTAGAATTACAAAATAGCTCAATTGTCAATAGACTGACGATCGGCTTTGGGACATAATTCCCAACACTTACACTGCTCGAGATCTTATCATCAAAAAATGGCTCCAGGCACATGACAAGCAGATCGATGCCATCAATAAAGCCTTTCAGGCACAATCCTATGATGGGTTTAGCAACGAGCCATACTTTATTCCAAAAATAATGGAGCCATTACCTCTGAATTTTAAGCTTCCTCAGTTTGAGACCTACGATAGGACTCGGACCCCATCAATCATCTGGAGACCTTTAAAGCAGTATTGCTTTTTCAAGAAGCGACATATGCTATCCTCTGTTGGGATTTTCCTGCTACTCTCAAGGGGATGGCCCGATAGTGGTACTCGTGTTTGAAGCTAGCCTCAATTCATTCTTTCAAAGGGTTGGGCTGACCTCACACCGCTCACTTTGTTAGCAACCAACAGAAGAAAGGGTAGTCGATCTATGCTTTTGTGAGTTGCTTAAATGCGGCAGTCCTAGAAGTTTGTAACCTGGACCAGTCAGTTGTAATGACGGCTTTGATGGATGGACTTTTGAAAAATAACCTTAAGAGGTCATTGGTGAAGACCTTCTCTCGAGACTACCCTGATAAGCTTGTTTGTGCAGCAAGGTATTCTTGCTTGGAGGAGGCTTTCGCCGAAGATACCCCTGCAAGTTTTTGTTAGATATATGTGCCCTAGAAGCCAGAATTGACCGACACTTATAATACACTTCTAAGGACAAAATTATAATTTTGACTAATATCAATAAAATGGGTTATTTTCTATCACATATGTGTATTTAGTGTCTGTGATACATTTTTGAGTAAATGGTAATGATAATTCATATTTTTAAGAGTTGAAAATTTAAGACATGAATAATCATTGTTAACTCATAAAATGCTCCCGACCATAGGATCATCACGAGGATGGTGATTGATCCGGAAGGTTGGTGTACAATCGCTTCTCTTTAGTAGATGAGTCTTGAGTCTACGGTGTGGAGACACCGGAGCGAGAGTACAGGTACTCGTTAGAGAACGAGGGCACTGAGCGTGACCATCTCGAGTAGTCATTAGAGAGTCTACCTTCTCATCAATGACTGACTCGATGCTGCAGTAGTGTGTCTGATTCTTTGACCTGAGGTGCATCGGTAGTTCACCTTGAGGGTGTTATAGTTTGACTACACCATTACTCGGTCTCCTAGCCATATGGAACCCTGAGGTGTATGTTGGCTATAGCATGTTCATTGTAGGAACTGGATGGCATCAAGATGGAATCTATCTACCTCGGTGGTAGAGGAGCAGCCCTATGATGATCATGAGAATCAAGTCTAAAAAGTCCATGGCCATGGCAGAGTGAAATAATAGAAAGAGTTTCTATTTAGATTTTCACATCGGACTCAAATCGAATGATTACATCATATGATAGAAACTAGGGTTTGACGAGTTCACCTTAACCCTAATCTGATCGGGGCTCAAGATAGAAGAACTTAATCACATAGGTAGCTGCACCAAGAGGTTCGCATTCAGCTCTGATGGGTTGCCACCATATACTGCTAGGTGTCACTGGTGGATTTTGGGAGCAATTAGAATGATTTAGATGATCGATCATTCTAGCTGTTCGAATCAGAAGAGTTCTGATCCATCGAAAGAAGTTTCGATGATGTCGATGATAGAGATCATGACATATCCCATTACCATACAGAACTGAACCTAACTGGATCACACAAACAAGGGTTTGAATCTGGTGATCATCAATTGAACTGATCCAGTTCAATTGATCTGAATGAGATTCAATTAGGTTCAAGAAAATCGTGCTAGCACTCGATTGAACCTAACGTTCTTCTTTTACTATCATAAATAAGTTGTCCTGACCTGAGCCAAAGAAGTTTGTGCTCAATCAGAGGCCTTCATATGGTCTGACTGGAGGTTGTCCAAGTCAGAATAGGTTGCTCTTATTTGTAAGACATTACCTGCCATTTTTGGTCACCTGCCATTTCTTGTTCTTTGACTTTGGTCAAAAGTCTACCTTTGACTGGTCAAACGTTGACCATTGACACTTTGACTTTTGACCACATGTCATGCACCTATTGGAGAGCTGGTGGGGGCTTGTCCCCCTGCCAGAACCTGGCAAGGAGGAAGGGCGCACGCCACCCTAGGTGTGTGCCCAAGTAGGAGGCGCCTAGGAGTCCTTGTTGGACAAGGACTCCATCCTCCTTTTTTGGATTCCAATTAGAGTTCTCCTAAGAATCCAGTTTGACTGGTCTTAGGCACCCTCTAAGGAGGAATCCAGGGGACTCTATTTTCCAACCAATCAGATTTAGATCTGATTTCACAAAGGGTTGTGATTGGTTGGGAAGGAAGAGAAGTTGGATCACAAGACAGTCTATAAATAAGACCCTGCGCCCAACCCTAATTGTGATTGAAGTGATTGAAAGGAATCACAATTCTCCATGCCCCAAGGCTGCCTCTCCCCTCCTTCCTCCATGCCAAACTCTCTTCTCCCTTGCTCCTCTCCACGTCCAAAAGGAGTTTTGGATTTTTGGTTGGTGCGATTCAGATCAAGGAAAGGCGATCAAAAGCAAGAAGGCTGCGCTGCTGCAAAGGACGACTGCAGATCTTCAAAAGAGTTTTGAAGATCCTCCAGATCAGATCCAGATCTGATTTTTGGAGGTGTGATAGAGAAGAAGAGGATCTCCAGATCCAACCCGAGTGGATACCGGTAGAGGCCAGGCGCTTGCGTGGCTAAGATCCAGAACCTTCCGCTGCAACAGGATCATCTACAGGGTAATAGGATTACCCAAATCAGGTAAATTAAATTTGATTTAATTTATCTTATTTTTATTTTATTTATTAAAATAATAAGAATCAGATCTGAAAACATATCAAGATCTGATTAGATCAAGAGAAAATTTTTTTGAAAAATATATCTCTTGATCTGAATCAGATCTGAACGAACCTGGACCGAAAAATCAGGATTTCCCTTCAACTGGTATCAGAGCCATGGTTCTAAAATTGTTTAGATCTGATTTTAATTTTATTTTAATTAAAAATAAATGATTTTAGATGTCACATGAGATGTGATCAGATCTGAAAATCAGAAAAAATTAAAATTAAATGATTTGGATCTAAGAACATGAAGATATGCATGACTAGTTCTAGAATAGAATAGTTCTATAGAATAGTTTTGCATGTCTTTTGATTTAATATCTGATTAAATCATATTTTAGATCTTCTTATTTACTATTTTTTGATATTATAAGTGTTATAATAACATCTGATAAACAGCAAATAAATAAAAATTATTTAATTTTAAATATCATATGAGATATGATAGATGCATGACTAGACTAGTTGTAGAATAGTTCTACATAATTGTCTAGATTAGAATTTATTTTGATTAGATCAATTTAAATCTAATTTTTTAGATTATTATGTGATAATTTAGATCTGAAAAATATGCATGATTATGATACATGAGATGTATGCAAAATATGCCATTGATTAGATCTAAATTTGTATATGAGATATATGATATAGATCTATAAACTGTTTTGTAGTATTGCATGTTCCTGATTAAGGCGTTCCTCTTGGCCGTCCGGTCATAAGAACGAAGAAGGGTTTAAAGGCCCTCTCTTCCCATTCGATGGGGTGTTCTTATGACGTGTAGGGGTGCTGCGTGTTCGTCCTTAATCAGAAAATCCAAAACTTACTTTCTGCAAAACCCTAGATCCTGAAACCCTAGGATTTATTGTGCATATTTTGTTTATGAACCCTAACTTAATTAAAAATTAAGTTTATGGAATATTAATTAGGTCTAAAATTGAGAATTTCAGATCTAAGACATATTCATAATACTGGGTTCGGGCTTGGGTAGCTCAATTAGGTCTAAGCGGTTGATCAAACCGAAATCAAGAGTTGGTTAGATGGGATCAACAATGCTTAAATTGACCAGCCTAATAGGATTAAGTCTGGGTCAAGATCGAGTCACGATCAAGCAAGACCTAATTAGGCTCAGAGGTTAGAGTCTGGATTGTAGGCTAACCCAATTGGTTCTGACTCAACAATTTGGTGTCTAAGGTAAGTTTGGCACAGACGACCGACTGGTTTTTAATTGGAAGCTACTCGACCTGAATGCATTCTTGTACGAGTTAATGGCATATTCCTTCCACCGATCTCACTTACCTGGCCATATCTGTTGACACAGTTCTGATCTGAGGTGGTCAATAATCCGAGCTGACCCATGCCACTAGGTTAGTCATAATTGTTATGACTAAGCCAAGTCTAGTTTAATGAGACCTGAATCAATTCTCCCTAAGAAAAGATTAAGTCTGAGGTCTTCCACCATTGTAGACGTGCGGGCCCTTCCCGGGGTTGATTGTTCTCGGCTGGATACAGTGGCTCAGTTGCACCGGGAAGACGCAACCATGTCTATTAGGCATTGGATGCTATGGGCTGGAGGATGAGTGGATCAATATTCCGGATACGGTGAGATTCATGAATTAGAGACCAAGTTTGGGTGCACCATGATTAGAGAATCATTGAACAAGAGTTGTTCACTCATTGGCTAACCCATCACCAATAACTGTTAGGTGAGGTGATGAGTCAGTTGGTGAGACCGCACCACCCACTAGAAATCATCAATCGTGGAGATTTTCGCATCTCTACAGAGGGAGTGTAGGGATCCGAGAAAATAGTGGGAGCTAATTTGTTTAAAAATAAAATCCCTAAACAAATTGGTCAAGTCAAAATTACAGTATCTAACTAGAATCTTTGACTCTCTACAGGAAAATGTCTGCGTCCAACCCACTGGCACGTATCCTAGACACACATAGACTGACTGGACCCAATTATAAAGATTGGCTCAGGAACTACAAAATTGTTTTGGGTTCAGAGAAGTTAACCCATGTTTTGGACCAGGACCCTCCCACCTTACCAGCTCGTCCATCCACTGAACAGAGAGCGTCTCTGGAAAAAATGGATTGACGAAGATAATAAGGCCAGATATACTACATGTTGGGCTCGATGTCTGATGAGCTCCAGCGCCAACATGAAGATATCGGGACTGCTCGCCAAATGTTGGCTCACCTGCAGGAGATGTTTGGTGAACAGAGTCGCGCAGCCAAATATCAAGTCACGAAAATGACTTTTTAAGGCTAAGATGCGTGATGGGCAGTCAGTCCAAGATCACTGTCTGACAATGATCAAGGACATGGAAGAGCTTGAGAAGCTCGGTGTGAAGTTGGACTTGGATCTTGCAGAATGATATTATTCTGCAATCCTTGACTGATGCATATGGGCAATTCATCATGAATTACCACATGCATAAACTTCAAAATTCCTTGGCCGAGTTAATGAATATGCTGGTTACCGCTGAGCTTTCTATGAAAGGTTCTAAAGGCTCAGTTCTTTGCTATGGAACGGACTTCTTCCAAAAGAAAGTCTTATGGAAAGAAAAAGAAGTCTGTGAAAAAGCAAAAGGTAGAAGGATCAAAGAAGAAGAAGGCAGAACCGAAGAATGAAGGTCGATGGCAAAGGAAAGTGTTTCCATTGCAACAGCGACGGCCATTGGAAGCGGAACTGCCCTACTTACCTGGCCACCCTAAAGAACAAGAAGGAAGGTCCTTCTGGAGGTATGCTCGTTATTGAGTCTAACCTTACGGTTTCTTCTGCATCCAGTTGGGTGCTTGACTCTGGTTCTAGTGCTCATCTGTGCACTTCTATGCAGGGTCTTGAGGATAGCAGGAGGCTGAGGGATGGAGACATGATCCTACGCTACTCGGGGAGGGCTACAAGCCGTGGGAACCCCCTGACCATTGGTTTTAGACTTTAGTTTTAAAGACTGTTATTATGCTGCCTGCAGCAGCAATTTTGATTTCTGTTTCATGCTTAGCACAAGCACAAGAAGGTTATGTGATCACCTTCTTATAAACATTGTATTGTAACATTGAAAAAAAATAAAAATAAATTAAAATTTTAATGGTTTCCTTGTTAATATTACTGTTCAGTAACTATATTGATGTACCTAAAACGCAAAAACAAAACGTGAATGCCAAACGACCTAGGGATAGTCCAAACGACAGATATCTATGGCACCTGAGATTAGGTCATATAGCAGAAGATAGGATTAACAAATTGGAGAAAAAGGGCTATTGAGTCCATTGACTTTTGAGTCATATCCACTTGTGAATCTTGTCTTCAAGGGCAAAATGACTAAAACTCCCTTTTGTTGGACATGGAGAGGCACCACAAATCTCCTTGCCCTAGTACATTACTGATGTGTGCGGCCCATTCGATGTGCCGCTAGAGGCTAATTTTGTCTACTTCATTACATTACCGATGATCTGTCTAGGTATGGGTATGGTATCTTATGAGACATAAGTCTGAAGCTTTGAAAAGTTCAAAGAATTCAGACATGAAGTAGAAAAATAAACTGGAAAACCCACATTAAGGTTCTTCGATCAGATCGAGGAGGTGAAATACCTTAGTCCGGGAAATTCCTAGACTATCTTAAGGAAAATGGCATAGTCTCTCAATGGACTCCACCAGGAACACCTCAACTCAACGGGGTTTCAGAACGGAGAAATCGGACTCCTATTGGGATATGGTTCGATCCATGATGAGCTTCACAGACCTCCCAGATTTCTTTGGGGACATTCATTATTAACTTCAATCTATTTACTGAATAGGGTTCCCTCTAAAACCGTTCCTACCACACCGTATGAGATATGGCACGGTAAGAAACCAAGTCTGAGTCATCTCAGAATTTGGGGTGTCCGGCTTATGTCAAAAGACAAACAAGCGGACAAGTTAGAGTTTAGGTCCTTTAGAGCTCGATTCATAGGATATCCTAAAGAGTCATTAGGATACTATTTCTACATTCCAGAAGACCACAATGTGATTGTGAGTCGACATGCCATATTTCTTGAAAAATAGTTTATTCAAGATAGTGGCATTGGAAAGCAGATTAAGCTTGATGAAAGTCTCACAAGCAGAACGAGCTAAGGACCAAGTGGAACCAAATCAGGTTGAGCCCACATAAGAACACTAACCTCTCCACCATAGATCGAAAGAGTTTCCCCCCCCTGAAGATACTTAGGTAGGTTATTTCAGAGGACGTAGAGAAAATGTTCCTCATAGGTAATGGTGCTCATGGTGATGATCCCAAAACCTACAACGAGGCGATATCAGATATCGACTCCGAGAAATGGCTTGAGGCAATGAAGTCAGAAATCGACTCGATGCACTCAAACCAAGTCTGGACCTTGGTAGATCCACCAGAAGGTATAGTACCTATTGGGTGTAAATGGATCTTCAAGAGAAAGATTGGTGCAGATGGAATGTGGAGACATTCAAGGCTAGATTGGTGGCAAAAGGTTATAGTCAACATGAAGGCATTGACTATCAGGATACCTTTTCCCCGGTAGCTATGCTAAAATCCATCCGCACATTGCTTGCTGTTGCAGCCTATTTCGATTATGAAATATGGCAAATGGACGTGAAAACGGCATTCCTAAATGGATATCTTGAGGAAGATATCTATATGGAACAGCCGCTAGGTTTCACATCCAGTGATACTGATCACAAGGTTTGCAAGCTGCAAAGGTCCATATATGGACTTAAGCAAGCATCTCGGAGCTGGAACACTCGTTTCAATGATGTGATCAAAAAGTTTGTTTCATCAAAAAACGAAGAGGGAACCATGTGTTTTCAAAAGGGTCAGTGGGAGCGCTGTTGTCTTCCTCGTATTGTACGTGGATGACATCCTCCTTATTGGGAATGATATTCCCATGTTGACATCAGTCAAGATGTGGTTGTCCAAGGAATTCTCCATGAAAGACCTATAGGTTCCTTTATTCTAGGAATTAAGGTCTATAGGGATAGACCGAATAGGATGCTAGGACTTTCACAGAAATGTACATAGAGAAGTACTAAAGAGGTTTAGTATGGAAAAACTCTAAGAGGGGATTAATACCCTTCAGACATGGTATTCATCTTTCCAAGAAGATGTGCCCCAGCACACCTGAGGAAATAGAACGCATGAGCAAGATCCCTTATGCTTCTGCAATAGGGAGCCTCATGTATGCCATGCTATGTACACGACCTGATATAGCCCATGCTGTGAGTGTCACAAGCAGATATCAGTCAAATCCAGGTGAAGAACACTGGACTTCTGTGAAATGTATCCTTAAGTACTTGAGAAGAACTAAGGATATGATGTTGGTCTTTGGTAATGGAGAACTCCAAGTTCAGGATACACAGACTCGGACTTCATGTCCATATAGATGATCGAAAGTCGACATCTGGAGTCTGTTGTATGTGCAATGGTGAGCTGTCAGCTGGAAGAGTTCCAAGCAAACTGTGATAGCAGATTCCACCATGGAAGCAGAATATATAGCTGCATCAGAGGCTGCAAAGAAAGCGTTCTGGTACAAGAAGTTTTGCCAGAAATTGGAGTAATGCCATCAGATTGCCATTCCTCTTACTGCGACAACAATGGCGCCATAGCCCTTGCTAAGGAGCCGAGGTCTCACCAGAAGTCCAAGCACATTGAGCGGCGATACCATCTCATCCGCGATTACCTTGAGAAAGGTTACGTGAGGTCAAGAGAGTCAACTCCACAGATAATGTGGCAGACCCACTTACAAAGCCGTTGGGCCAGCAGAAGATCGAAGCCCACCTTGAGAAGATGGGACTTAGACTTGTAGCCAATTGGCTTTAGGACAAGTGGAGATTGTTAGAATATATGTGCCCTAGAAGCCAGAATTGGCTGACACTTGTAATACACTTCTAGGGGCAAAATTATAATTTTGACTATAATTAATAAAATGGGTTATTTTCTATCACACACATGTGTATTTAGTGTCTGTGATACATCCTTTGAGTTAATGGTAATGATAATTCATATTTTCAAGAGTTGAAAATTTAAGACATGAATAATCATTATTTAACTCATAAAAGCTCCCGACCATAGGATCATCACGAGGATGGTGATTGATCCGGAAGGTTGGTGTACGATCGCTTCTCTTTAGTAGATGAGTCTTGAGTCTACGGTGTGTGGAGACACCGAGAGCGAGAGTACAGGTACTCGTTAGAGAACGAGGGCCACTGAGCGTGACCACCTCGAGTAGTCATTAGGAAGTCTACCTTCTCGTCAATGACTGACTCGATGCTGCAGTAGTGTGTCTGGTTCTTTGACCTGAGATGCATCGGCAGTTCACCTTGAGGGTGTTATAGTTTGACTACACCATTACTCGGTCTCCTAGCCATATGGAACCCTGAGGTGTATGTTGGCTATAGCATGTTCATTGTAGGAACTGGATTGCATCAAGATGGGAATCTATCTACCTCGGTGGTAGAGGAGTAGCCCTATGATGATCATGAGAATCAAGTCCAGAAGCCCATGGCCATGGCAGAGTGAAATAATAGAAAGAGTTTCTATTTAGATTTTCACATTGGACTCGAATCGAATGATTACATCATATGACAGAGACTAGGGTTTGACGAGTTCACCTTAACCCTAATCTGATCGGGCTCAAGATAGAAGAACTGAATCACACAGGTAGCTGCACCAAGAGGTTCGCATTCAGCTCTGATGGGTTGCCACCATATACTGCTAGGTGTCACTGGTGGATTTTGGGAGCAATTAGAATGATTTAGATGATCGATCATTCTAGCTGTTCGAATCAGAAGAGTTCTGATCCATCGAAAGGAGTTTCGATGATGTCTATGATAGAGATCATGACATATCCCATTACCATACAGAACTGAACCTAACTGGGTCACACAAACAAGGGTTTGAATCTGGTGATCATCAATTGAACTGATCTAGTTCAATTGATCTGAATGAGATTCAATTAGGTTCAAGGAAATCGTGCTAGCACTCGATTGAACCTAACGTTCTTCTTTTACTATCATAAATAAGTTGTCCTGACTGAGCCAAAGGAGTTTGTGCTCAATCAGAGGCCTTCATATGGTCTGACTGGAGGTTGTCCAAGTCCAGTCAGAATAGGTTGCTCTTATTTTGTAAGACATTACCTGCCATTTTTGGTCACCTGCCATTTCTTGTTCTTTGACTTTGGTCAAAAGTCTACCTTTGACTGGTCAAACGTTGACCATTGACCCTTTGACTTTTGACCACATGTCATGCACCTATTGGAGAGCTGGTGGGGGCCTGTCCCCCTGCCAGAACCTGGCAAGGAGAAGGGCGCACGCCAAGGGTGGCGTGAGCCCAAGTAGGAGGCGCCTAGGAGTCCTTGTTGGACAAGGACTCCACCTCCCTTTTGGATTCCAATCAGAGTTCT
>QRFJ01000097.1:0-124564 GCA_006176705.1 Cocos nucifera
AAGAAGAGATCTTCTAATTTTTGGCGGTGAGCCCTTTTTTCCCCTAGCTCCCTAAAAAAAAGGGGTTTTTTTTTTTTTTTTTGAAAGAAGGACCCGGTGACTCGCCCGGAGCACCAAGTCCCCCACTTTAAATGTCTTACTTCTAACTATGGAGTTGTAGTACCGGACCACCTTCTGTCTGTAAGCCGCCATCCGGATGTGGGCTTCTTTTCTTTTTTCTTCTAACAGGTCCAGGTTAACTCTGAGGTCCTGTGGGTTGTGCTGCTCGTTGAAGGCCATGACTCATACTGACGGGAGCTTAAGTTCGATCGAGATGACTGCCTCCGTGCCAAAGGCCAAGGCGAATGATATTTTTCCGGTCGGCAGTCTGTGTAGTTCGGTACGTCCAAAGGACGTGATAAAGTTCATCCATCCAGGCCCCCTTTGCTCTGTCGAGCCTCATTTTGATGTCTTGCAGCAGAGTCCGATTGGTCACTTCAGCTTTCCCATTGACCTGTGGGTGAGCCACCGATGTGAAGTGTGGGAGATGTTTAGGTTTTCACAGAACTCGGCAAATCTTGTCCCAGCGAACTGCCACCCATTATCGGTTATGAGAGTTCAGAGCAGACCAAATCGGCATACTACCGACTTCCAAACGAAGTCCTGTACCTTGGCCTCGGTAATCTTCGCTAGTGGTTCGGCTTCGATCCATTTGGTGAAATAGTCGATTGCGACTAGGAGGAACTTTCGCTGCCCAGACGCCATCAAAAAACGGCCAAGTATGTCCATTCCCCACTGCGCAAATGGCCAAGGTGCACCTAGCGGAGTAAGCTCGGAGGCCGGCCGCCTTTGTACGTTTACGTTCTTTTGATAGCGGTCGCATTTCTTAACATACTCTACGGAATTATGAAACAAGGTCGGCCAGTAGTACCCTTGCCGAAGTAATTTTTGCGACAGGGATCTGGCCCCTACGTGACTTTCACAAAGTCCCTCGTGCACCTCCCACAACGTGAGGTCGGCCTCTGAAGGTCGGAGACATCTTAGTAGCGGAAGCGAGTACGACCTCTTATACAGCCTGCCCTCATACAAGACGTACCAGGAGGCTTGATTCATGAGTTTTCGAGCTTCTTTTGGGTCATGAGAAAGGACTCCCTCCTTGAGGTAGGTGACCAACGGGTCAATCCAGCTCGGCTCAAACTTCGTCTGCAAGACGACCTGAGATTCCTCTAGACTTGGGCACTTCAGAGTCTCCAAAAATACTCCTTTAGGCAGTTTGGATGGGGCTGAAGTGGCCAACTTGGAGAGAAAATCGGCTCTTGCATTTTCTGCCCTCGGAATCTGTCGAATGCCGAAACTGCAGAAGGTCGAAGTCAAGTCCTTCACTTTCCCAAGGTATTTCACCATGTTTTCCTTCCGTGTTTCATAGCTGCCATTAACTTGGCTGATCACCAATTGAAAATCGCTGTAGACTTGAAGCCGATCTATTTTTAATTTTCTTGCTATTTTTAATTCGGCTATCAGCGCTTCATATTCGGCCTCATTGTTGGTCGCAGGAAATTCGAAGCATAGCACGTACTCAGCGACGACTCTCTCAGGGTTGATCAAGACCAACCCCGCACCAGCTCTAGCAGAGCTGGACGTACTGTCCACGTGCAGAGTCCAAAAGCCTTCGGAAAGGTCGGCACTTTCCTCGGAGGGGTTCAGCCGCGACAGCAGGGCGTCGGTCTTGATTTGTTCAAGCTCGGCTTCAACTAGAATGGTGCATTCTAGCACAAAATCGGCCAATACCTGGGCCTTGATCGATGGCCGAGGTCGATAGTTAATGTCAAACTCCATGAGCTCGATTGCCCATTTTGCGATTCTCTCGGAGGCGTCCGTTCAGTGAAAGACTGCTTTTATCAGTTGGTCCGTGAGGACCATTATGGTATGCTCTTAAAAATTAGGTCGGAGTCTCCTGGCAGCAATTAGAAGAGAGTAAGTTAATTTTTCTAGCCTAGAGTACCTAATCTCCGTATCCCTGAGGATCCGGCTTACGTAGTAGACCGATCACTGCATCTTCACTTCTTCCTTGACCAGGACTGTCGCTAGGGCCACCGGGGAGATCGCTAAGTACAGGAATAATTTCTCTTCGGGTTCGGACTTTGTCAGAAGTGGGGGTGAGCCGAGGTAGTTTTTAAGCTCTTCGAACGCCTATTGGCACTCCGCCGTCCAGCAGAAGTTCTTTGGTTGTCTGAGAACTCGGAAGAAGGGCATACATCGTTCGACCGACCTTGAGACGAAGTGATTTAGGGATGCCACCTTCTCGATCAGACGCTGGATTTCTTTGATCGTTTTTGGAGCAGTCATCTCCTGAATGTCTTGGATTTTCTCGGGATTTGCTTCAATTCCGCACCTCGATACCATAAACCCCAGAAACTTTCTGGAGGTCACACCAAAGGCGCACTTGGTCGGATTCAGTTTCATCTTATGCTTTCTGAGTGTGCTGAAGATCTCTTCAAGGTCGGCGAAGTGGTCTGTAGAAGCTTGGCTTTTGACGAGCATGTCATCCACGTACACCTCCATGTTGCGGTCGATCTGCTCCTTGAAGATCTCGTTGACCAGCCGTTGGTATGTTGCCCCTGCATTTTTGAGTCCAAAGGGCATGATCCTATAACAATAAAGACCACGGTCAGTAACGAAAGCGGTCTTCTCCTCGTCCTTAGGCGCCATCCGTATCTGGTTATAACCGGAGAAGGCGTCCATGAAGGTGAGGAGTTCATGGCTCGAGGTCGCGTCCACCAATTGATCAATCCTGGGTAGGGGATAGCTGTCTTTCGGACAGACCTTGTTCAGTGTTTTGAAATCAATGCACATCCTCCACTTGTTGTTCGTCTTTTTAACGAGGACCACGTTTGAGATCCGGGTCGGATAATTAACCTTTTGGATGAATCCGGCTTTGAGGAGCTTATCTACTTCTTCGGCGATTGCTTTCTGCCTCTCCGGGGCGTGGTGGTGTATCTTTTCTTTTATCGATCGATGCTTCGGATCAACAGCCAATCGATGTTCCATGACCTCGGCATCGATTTCCGGCATGTCTGCTGGGGTCCAGATGAAGACGTCCGCATTTCTCCTGAGGAAGGCAATGAGTTGCTCCCGAACCTCATCTACCAAGTTGGAGCCGATCTGCACCGCGTGCTCCATGTTCCCATCATTTAAGGGTATAGAGATGCGGTCCTCCATAGGCTCGCCCCGCTCCTCAGTGAGGTTGTCGCGGACATCCAGTCCGTCAACAAAATAAGGGTCGGACCGCTCTTCCTTATGTAGGGCGATTGAGTAGCAGTGCCTCGCCAGAACCTGATCTCCCCTGACCTCTTCGATCCCGTGATTCGTCGGAAACTTCATTTTCAAATAATAGGTTGATACCACCGTCCAAAGCGCATTTAGATCAGGTTAGCTGAGCTAGCCAGTTTTGGGCGTTGCTCTGCAGTCACAACCAAAGTTATTATGCCCTCAATTGGTATGGCATTGCAAGTGAATCCTATCAGTGAGGAGCTCATAGGCCTCAAGTGGTCATCGGATAAGGACATTTTTGAGAAGGCATCGTAAAACAATACGTCGGCCGAGCTTTCATTATCCACCAAGATGCGGCGTACATCATAGTCGGTAATATTCAAAGAGATTACAACTGTGTCATTGTGCGAAAACTGGATCCCTTGGGCGTCCGCCTCGGTAAAGGTCATGGGTTTCTCGGTCCTCTGCTCTTCACCGATCCCTCAGATCTGCTAGCCTCTCCTTTTTGAAGTCCCCCTGAGATGGTATTGATGACGTCGAGAGGCGGCCGATCTTCTTGTTGGTCTTCCCTCTTGGTGGCACAGGCTGCGGTAACGCCCTCAGTCGATCTTCCATCCTTCGGTCCATCTTCGTAGGAATCGGCCAAGTCTGCCTCGCCTGACGAGCTCCTCGATCTCATCTTGGAGTTGGATGTACTTCTCTGTGTCGTGACCGTGGTCACGATGATAAAGACAGAACTTGTTGGGATTGCACTTGCTGGGGCGAGAACGCATCCTTTTCGGCCTCAGCAGCTACTTCTTGATTTCCATCAGCACTTGAATTTTTGGAGCATTAAAGGGGGCGTAATTGTGAAATCTTCATTGGGGAGAACCTCAAGGCGCCCTTCCGTCGGGGCTTCCCCGTCTTCGAACCCGGTGGGGAGTTCGGACTCGCTTGCGCCCAGAAGGAGTCCGGGAGCGCGGTCGAGCTTCACTTGGCTTCCTTTCTTCGACGGGCCCGCCCAGTCCGTCGATTTGCCGCTCGCCATGGGCTTCATCGTCCTTGGCCTTGAAGGCCTCCTCAGCCTGGGTATAACCTTCAGCCTGAGCTAGCATGTCGACAAAGTCCCTGGGGTACTTCTTTTTCAGGGAGAACAGCAAATCATTCTTCTGGAGGCCGCCCTTGAGAGCGGCCATGGCAACTAATTGGTCCAGGTTCCAGACCTCCAATGCGGCAGAATTAAACCGGATGACATAAGCCCGGATGGATTTTTTCTCCTACTTGATGGTCATCAGGGAATTCGAACCTCGACGCGGACGTCGACTGCTGACGAAGTGGGCTACGAACTGATGGCTCATCTGATCAAACGATAAGATGGTACTTGGCTTAAGCGTCGAGTACCAGTTTGTGGCAGCTCCTTTAAGGGTAGAGGGAAAAGTCTGGCACAAAATAGCGTCTGGCGCATCGTGGAGCAACATCATTGTCCGAAAGGCTTTCAGGTGGTCGACCGGATCGGTAGTCCCGTCGTAACTCTCAAACTGCGGGAGCTTGAAGTTCGGCAGGATCGGTTCCTGCATAATTTTCTGCGAAAAAGGAGGATCAGTACAAATGTCATTACCGTGTGAGGAGGGAGCGTGACGGAGCTCCTCGATTCGTCAGCTCATTTCTAAGAGCCTTTAATCCAAGAGATCTTCGTGGTCTTTGATCTCCAGGATTTTCTGGTGGAATGGGTGAGAAGTTTCCCCCTGGATCGAGTCGTGTTTCGAGCAGGGGCCCTCCATCCTCTGCTTTTTCTTTCCGAGGATCAGAGGTCAGGTAGCCCAAGTCGGCCATTCTCGGACCGGACCACAGGGCTCCAGAGAATCCTGCGCCGGCCGAACTGGTGTCGGGGCCTGCCAATGCGTGGCCTGCACCGTCTTCGTGAGGCCACGAACCTACTGGACAAGCAGATTGAACTGCTCCACATCTATCCCAGCTACAGGCGGAATCTGAGTTGTCGGAGCTGAAGCGGGAGCAGATGGGTCTGGACGGGATCAGGCCGCGGAGGCCGCCGATCGCCAGGTCGAAGCTTTCCTAGGAGGCATTTTCTCTTGGTAAAGAGTTTTAGAGAAGAAGGGAGATCTTTAGAGAGGAAAGAAAGAGGTCGTCGCTGAGCACTCCTTTAAGAACAGGGGAACCTCAGAGGTAGAGGGTCCTTCCTCTAGCGCCAATTTTGCTGGTACAGAATCTGGTTGACGTCGGATCGAGCTGGAGTGGAGGAGGGCAAGGTCGCCGCCGGTAACCTGCAAAACAAAGTCCCGTCCGGAGTCGGTGATGGTGGCTCCGGCAGGACCCTCCGACGATCAAGTCAGCTCTTCTGGCCAACAGAAATGGAGTGCTCAGAAATGAAAAGTGAGCTTTGAGCTTTAGAGGGGAGAGGAGAGGTTAGAGGAAACATATCTGAAGGGTCCCTTTTATAGACGGAGCTTGAATGATGGTGACGACCGTACCGTCTGGTCGCGGGCCGCTCTAGGCCACCTGGGATTCGGTATGGAGAGAGTGGTGTCGTCGGGCTGGTAGTAGCGGCCATGTCATCCGGCCGTGGGCTGCATGGGGTTGGTTACGGAGAGAGTGGTGTCGCTAGTAGTGGTGGCCATGTCGTCCGATCGTGGGTCGCATGAGGATTGTTATGGAGGGAAAGGTGCCGCCAAATTGGTGGTGACAGCCATACCGTCCGGTAGCGACATACCGTTCGGTAGCGCCATATCGTCCGGTAGCGTCGCCTATAGCAGACTGATGGCTACAGTTCGTCGAGATTTAATAGCCGTAGCTCTGAGAAAGTAGGCGTTGGTTGGTGGACTTTGACATATATCAATTTTGGAGGAGTTCAGACTCCTGAAGGAAATACGTCTGGTGGGAATTATCCGGGAGTAATCCGCTGGAAGAATCCGACTGAGGGAGAAGCCCGCGAGGAGTTCGGCTTTCATAGGAGTTCGGCCGAAGGGAAAGCTCGGAGGGAGTTCGGCTTCTGTAGGCGTCTGACTGGAAGAGCGCGGAGGGAGTTCGGCTCTCGTCGGAAACCGACGGAAGCTCGGCCGCTGAGGAGTTCGGTCGGGGCTCGGCCACTGAGGACCTCGGAGGGAGTTCGGCTACCGTAGGAGTCCGACTGGAGCTCGGCGGCTGAGAAGTTCGGTCGGTTGAAAGGATTCGGCTAAGACTCGGCCGCTGGAGAGTTCGGCCGGAGCTCGACCGCTGAAGAGTTCGGTCAGCTGAAGGAGTTCGGCTAAGACTCGGCCGCTGAAGCTCTTCCGTGACTACCGATTGCATTAGGCTGAGCATCAGACTGGACTTCGGTAGGAACGGAGTTTATCCCCAACATGTACCATCTATGGTGCTTGTATACATCGGATCCTATTCATGGTCGGGACCTTGGACATGACTTTAATTTAGATGGTGGGCCTCCTTATGTTTCCGATAATCTGAGCCTCTTGGATAGCCATCCGGATACTGATCTTCTATTTAATATTGGGCTAGCCATCTGTCTCCTATATGATGGAAGATTGTGGCCACAAAATCTGATCCATAATCTAGTTGAGGCTATGGAGGATAGCCGCTCGAGCGCGATGCCTCAGATGAAGAATATACTTATAGATCATATTCTAGATATTCAAATAGGATCAGGTGTATGATGAGGATCCGGAGACATCTAGGATCCTACTCTGGGTGCTATATCATCAGCCACAGTAGTATTGTTACTTGAACTGGCTTGAGAGGTTTGGCTTTTATATGTTATTGCAACCTCATGGGCTTTATGATATGCGTCGCGGTCTACATCCTATGTGGCATGAGTGAAATGCGACTTGTTGGTTAATTGACTTGGACTAGGTGGTTGAGTCGTATGCTTCCCCACCATATCCACTACGACCTCCTTGGTCGTTAGATGCATCATATCTCGAACATTTGTAAGCATCATTGCATGTATCGCAAGATGGTTTAGGCAACCGATTGTCCAAGGGCTTAGTTGTCTTAGAATCCAAATGAATAAGCTCCACGTTAACCCTCTCCTATGGATTTGTAGCATTCTCTCTTTCTTGCTGCTCTGAGAAAATATTTTCTTTTCCTGCTAGCCTGCCTGACTGGCTCTACTAGTTGGCTTGACTAGGCCTATCACCCTAACTTACATTGTCATCATGAATGGATGTGCCATAATAACCTCTCCGCAGCATCTTCTTATCATACCTCTAGGTGGATGTCTTAGATAAAGAGTCTTCCGATCCTATTTAGTTCCTTTTTGACCTTCATGGTTGCTCCTGCTGCTGGGCATTGGCTCGTTGTGTCATGGCATGCGTTGTCCCTCATATGTGGGCTCTTAGAGACTTGGGCCTTTTGGTGTGCCTCGTGCGTTTGACTACTCGTTATTGGGTACAAATGCAGCTACTCTAGGAAAGTATGTGTGTTATAGTCTGTTGCCAATACATGATTGGTTGGTAATTGACAATATATAAGGTCAAAGGCAACGGCAACCAGTGTCGCATGAACATTGATTTCTCAAATCAAACTCTGATATATGCTGGGGAGCCTTACTTTGCAATATGAATAATTCAGGATATAGGGATTCATCAGGATATGGGTAACATACCGTCAGCAAAATATAAGTAAATATTTGTTAACAAAAGTAATGTTTCTAAATCTAAAGAGAAGAATTTGATATAGTTAGTCATTTTCTATATAATTTTCAGCATCTCTGGCAGCTTCACCATTTGTCATCTGCTGATGAGTAGCAGGCCTGAAACTGATCATTTTCTGCTGCTGAATGTGCATCACATTAGTAGCATCTGCTGTGGTGATCTTCATTGGTCTATATGTTCTTGGAGACATCCTAATCTGCGGCCCCACCCATCATTTTTGCATGTTGTGCAGATTTTCAATTCATTTGTTCTGTTCATTGATCTTGATAGGTGTCTCCACATCCAAGTCTGTTGTCGTGGCTAGTTATATAATGTGTTTAGTTTTGATGTATTTTTGAATTTTTTTTTTTTTGATAGCCCTCCATGATCCCATCAACATTCAATCTATCCTACTTAATTCAGGAATATATTCTTCCACAACTCCATAACCGCATTCACCACTTTATCTGTACTGCAATTAACGAAGACCAAGTTTTGAAGTTTATATTAGTGATGTAAAAATCCAAAGCTTGAGAAAATTCTGTAATATTTTGAGATGGTATTCTTCACAGCCCTTTTGTCGCATGTATGAAGGACATACAAGAGATCTTTGCAATATATGAATGTGCTTTTATTTCTGTATGGAACCGGTATTGGTAATCATTAAAATTCAGAATCTGTCTCTATCAACTCATCTGGCCTTGGGCCTTTCTCTGATTCACTGCATCTGAAAACTGTATCGCTACATTGTTGTATTTCGTACCTTTATGTTCTCGTGGATATGGTGGCGTTCTTTTTCATATATATATGGTGATTTTACCAGGGTCAGCAAGGAAGGCAGGGCTGCAGGAGTGCTGGAGAACTATGCTGAAGGACAGAAGTATGCAGAACATGGTCTCAGAAAGTTCGTTCGCAATAAAGCACCTGAGATTATGCCATCAATCAATAGGTTTTTCGCTAATCCCAAGTGAAGCCTTTTGGACCAAACAATGCAAAACATTTGTCGTGGTTATCATTCGTGTTCAACTTGGTTTGTCATTACAATAATTGTGGTCATGAGATTGGATGACAGTTGTTTGTGATGCTGTTAGACCACCAAATTATATTATGAATAATGTGCTTTTAATTGTGTTATATCGAAGATGCACGGTTGCTTCTCCTGGATGTTAAAAAATTTGTTCCTTTTTTTATATGTGCTGTGAAAATATGCACATCCATGGTTTGCTCTTTTTGTTCTTTTCTTTTTCTGGATTCTTTTTTTCGTGAGCTCAAAATCCATAGTCAATGATGTTTGCAGTTTATCTATTAACCATTGTTTTCATCTCTAGTTCATCAACAAGGCTTGGGACCTGTGAGCTCAATTATCTATTTGAAGAAAAAATAAATCAAAGATATAGAAAGAACAGGGAAGCAGGGAAAAGACAACAAGAACCCACTGGTGTAATAAACAGGTCCTCTCCTTATAAACATATTTTTTTGTTCTCTTTTTTCCTGGCACATACGCTCCACATGAACTGAATCAATACATATCATTAGAATGTATTGGTGCATCTCGGACAACATTTCTGCATTAATAAAGAACGGTTCCCAAAAAATTTAAACTTGATGATGAAAGGCTGGGCTGAGGGAAGCTTTGTGTTCTTCTGTACATTTTGGATGTCTATGTATGGACGCTCAAATGATGAGCCAAGCTCCCGTCTCCTCTTGCATGTTGAGCATGTCATAAAAAGAAAATTAAAGAAAAAGAAAATAGACAGCTCCTTCAATGGCAACGATGCTCCTTGCAGTGAGATGGAATATGTGCCGATAGAAGCAACGTGACGACCTCTGAGCTGTCACAGACTTGAAAAGTTTTGGTAGACATATTGTCACTCTTTAGTGGTTGATGACTTTGTAGTGGCTGAAGCAACAAGCACTCTTGGTGCTTGATGACCTTATGGAGGCTGAACTAACTGGCACTCTTGGAAAGAGCACGTTTCTTGCTTGCTGAATTACTTTCTCGGAGCTGAAGTGGGGCTGGTGTGGTGGTTGTCCGTGTTTTGGGCCTATTTGGACGGTTGAGAGCGTGGTAGATTGGGAGAACGGCAAAGGTTGGGAGCGGAGCAAAGTTGACCTGCCTTCCACTCATAATATCCCCCTTGTCGTGATGCCATAAATTAACTTTTGAAAGGATTCCATTCCCTTTTAAATTTTCAATTACTGATGCTGGCTTCCTATGGGATGTCATCTTTTTACTTTTTCAATTTCCGAGGTTCTATTTCTCCATTCTAAATCGTGGAATCGGGCATCCAAGTAGGCAAAAACAAGCGAAAATTAGGTGGAAAGAAGACGGGCCTCATACAAAGATAACAATTTTTTTTTTCCTTCAAAATAAAAAAACTAATCCTTTTTCATTTACAACTCGGTAACTAGCGGCATTTCTCAGTGGCCATTGCATCACTGATAATATCCTGCTTGTCCATGAGTTTATGTATGATCTACAGCAGGCTCCTCTTCATTGGAGCTTGATAGCAATTAAGTTAGATATGGAGTGCCTGCACAACCACATGAGCTGAAGGTTTGTATGGCAGATGCTTCAGGAGTATAGCTTCTATAACAGGTGGATGGACTGGATTATGGACTGTGTAGAAGGTCCGAATTTTGTCATCCTGATCAATGGCTCTCGGACCAAGTTATTTTACTCGACCAATGGTCTTCGGCAAGAGTGTCCTCTTTTTCCTTACTTGTTTATTTTATATGTTGATGCTCTATCCCATGCTCTTCGGATGGCAGACTAAAGGGATGAGCTGAAGCCCTACTGGCCTGCTCCTGGGATGCAACCTTTATCGCATCTTCTGTTTGCAGATGATTGTTTGTTCATTGGTCGGGCCTCTCTGTGCAATGCGAGGTACTTCGTATTCACAATGAAGGCCTACTGTCGAGCTTCCAGGCAGTACATTAATTTGCAGAAGTTTACTACCATCTTTAGCCCAAAGATGAAGGTCCAGGTGAAGCTCGCGATTCTTAACAGGCTGGGAATCCCTGAGTAGACCAGGACTCTGATCTATCTTGGTGTTCCTATCACGTGTCAGAGATTGCGAAGGGCTGATTGCATGCATGTGGAGCAGAGGATTTAAGAACACCTTGATGGTTGGCAAGCCCACTCCCTTTCTATGATGGGGAGGGTTACTCTTATAAGGTTAGTTCTGAGCTCCATCTTGGTTTACCTACTTGCAAATACTGTAGTGCTTTGCGCCTGCCTCAAGAGTCTAGAACAACAGTTTCAAAACTTTTTGCGGGACTCCACATAGGGTGGTCACGGTCTACACCTGCTCTCTTGGAAAGTTGTCTACCAACTTTTGCAAAATAGGAGCCTGGGGATCCAGTCATTGCTGCTTAGGAGGGAGGTGATATTTTCCAGGCATGCCGTGAGATTTCTCATCCAGCCTAACTTCTATGGAGCAGGAAGATGAGAGCTCACTATGGGACTTAGAGCCAAGGGCCCCAAAGTCGAGGTGGTGGTAGTTGCTCTTTCATCTTGAGGGAGATTCGGACCTACAGCCTTATAGTTGAGGCCCAATTTAAGTGGCTAATTGGTGATGAAACCTTGGTTAATGTGAGCCAAAATGCTTGGATCTCCAGCCTTCTTCTCTCTTGATAGCCAACTTTTATCAATACAGAGGTGGGCGATGACTGGCGAGTTTGAGATTTGATCACTGAGGATGGCAGAGGCTAGAGGACTTAAGACATCATCCGGCTATTTGGTGGCCAGGATTCTTACTATCTCCATCCCCATCCATCGAAGTCAAAATTTGAGGGTGTGGGGTCTATCGTGCTACACCAGAGTTCCTACCAGGGAGCTTGTTACGATGTACAGACCAGAGTTGGAGAAAAGGATTGAGGTGTCCTGGATCTGGAGAGCGGCTGTTCATCCCAAGGTCAGACTTTTTCTGTGAAAGGTCACCTGGGACCATCTTCCGACTTGGTCCCTTCTTAGAGATAGGGGCATGGATATGTCGACTACCTGCTCAAGCTACGAGATGAAGGATGAGACAACGAAGCACGCCCTTCTTTGCTATCCTAGGGCATGCTTGATCTTGCAGATGGCTGGTAGCCCACACTGGAACATATCCTCTAGTTCTTGACTCTCTCTTTTTCTTGGTGTGGTTCATCATGGCTCGACTGGAAGGCTGGCCTATATCACCTATCAGATCTAGCTTTCAAGGAACAGTCTAATCTTTGATATTGAGATCGTCCCTGCTCATCGGATGCTGGAGAGAACCTATTATCAGGCAGAGGAGTACTACCGCTATGATGCTGTCGGATAGTCCCTTGATAACTCGAGTTTCTACGGCTCTCTTGCTGCTCCTGTAGTGGTTCGTAGGATACTTTTCATCTCCTAAGAGTCCCCATCCTCCAGATTTATTAAGATCAACTTTAATGACAGTGTCAATGAGGGTAGTGGTGGTGCAAGCTATGTGATTCAGGATCCCGAGGGCAGGATATTGGCTGCTGGAGGGTCTCCTCTTTTTGAGCCATCAGTTCATGGTGCGGAGCTTCGAGCCATCTGGATGGGCATCACTTATGCACAACTAAGGATACGTGCGGAAAGGATCGCTATTGAGGATGACTCTGCTACTGTCATTGTCTGGATCCAAGGTGTTATGGAGCAGCCCACGATCCATCTGTTGATTCATGATATTTGGAAGTTGCTTCATCATTTCTCTACGATGACTATTAGGCACGTCTATCGAGAGGCGAACAGCATTATAAATTAGATGGCATCCTTTGTTGCCAACCACACTAATGAGTAATTCTGGCATCATGATCAGAAGTATCCTAGAACTCAGTGCGACATTTTGTACTTTGATTTTTTGGACTGTATCCATGCAAGAATTATGTGAACGCTCGTTTGAATAAAAGAAAAATTAAAAATATTGGCTTTCTTTTCTATTTAAAAAATGATGTTCCAGACAAAAGATTTTTTTTGTTTTCATTGACCACATTAACATTACAGGGTGGATATCATTGAAGATATAAACAATTGATAACATTAAGAGAAGTAGAAAACCCTATTGGTATGATAAGCAATTATTTTCTGAAGCAACCACAGCCAGACTAAAGGACATCCAAAATCGACGACCTAACGCGCTCTGTTATCAGACAAAGTGAATAGATATTTTACATTTGCGTTTAAGATTGTGCCCCCTTGCCGCCTTGCTGGAGCCTGACCAATCCGTAGTAAGATCCTGTGGACCCCTTGGCCAGAAGGGAGGCATGAGTCCCCTTCTCCACCACCACCCCTTTCTCCAGCACCGCTATGAGGTCACAATTCTGTATAGTACTCAACCGGTGAGCCACCACCACGCTGGTCCTCCCAACCATCACCCTCTCTAATGCCTCCTGCACCACCTTCTCTGATTGACTATCCAATGCGCTTGTTGCTTCATCTAATAATAGAATCGCCGGATTCTTTAGAATTGCCCTCGCAATTGCAACTCTCTGCTTCTGTCCCCCCGAGAGCTGCACCCCACGATCCCCACACCATGTATCATATCCATCCTTGAGGTTGCTGATGAAGTCATGAGCATTGGCTGCCCTTGCCGCGTTCTCTATCTCGGCCACCGTCGCTCCTTCTGTCCCATATGTGATGTTCTCTCGAATGGTCCCAGCAAACAGAGTTGGCTCCTGTCCTACCAGCCCAATGTGGCGTCTCAAAGAACGAAGGTGGTATGACTTTATGTCTTTGCCATCAATCCTCACTGTCCCCTTTAATGGGTCATAGAAACGTTCAATGAGTCCAATGATGGTCGACTTGCCAGACCCACTTTGCCCCACTAATGCTGTAGACTTGCCCGCCTCGATGCTGAGGGTGAAGCCTCTGAAGATGATCACATCTGGGCGTGCCGGGTAGGCAAACTCGACCCCTCGGATGTCCACGTCGCCAATCAGCTTCTCGGGACGGTGGCCCTCCAAGTCCTCAGGCTCGATGCGAGTGTATCGATCCAGAATCGCGAACACCGAGCCCACGGCGTCGGCTCCCTTGGCGAGATCCGTGGTCATGCTGCCGGCGTCGGCGATGACACGGCCGGTGCTGACGAGGATCATAAAGGTCTGGAACAGGGCTTTCGCGGTGATGTAGCCGTGGGAGACGAGCTTGCCGCCGTACCAGAAGTCGAGGGACCAGGTGCAGGTCATGAGACTTTGGGAGGTGGCGAGGCCAAGGCCGGCGAACCAGGACTGTCGAATGCTCTCACGTCGAGGGCCCTCTTGTGCATGATCGAACAAGCGAAGGATGCGATCCTGCGAGGAGAAGGCGGTGATGGTGCGAAGGTTGGAGACCGCTTCGGCTGCGAGCTTGCTGCTCTCGGACTGGGACTTAATGGCCTTGCCGGACATGCTCTTCAGGAGGACTCGACGGGCGTAAAAGCATACAATGATCAGCGGTTGGACGGCTATCATAACCAGGGCCAGCCTCCATGCTATGATTAGACCCATGGTGCATGCGATGACGACTGCAGACACGGTCTGGATGATCAAAGCCATCCGATCACCCACCAATGATCTCACCTGCAAAAACAGAATCATCTTATCTGATCAATTAAGCGATCGATTTATCTAATGAATTGCATGGTCGACACACATCATATTTTGATCATGCGGTCCAGATGTCTCCTTTTTAAGCTCAAAAGATGATGTGCCATGGATGCACAACATAGAATGGCATGCACCTTCCAACTGTACCCCTTTGAAAAGGAGCGTCTCAACCTAGCTAGTAGATGGACCCCAGGCACGACGTACCTTTTCAAACGGGGGAAGTTGAAGGAATTATTTTTACCAAAAAAAAGTTGAAGGAATTATTGGCCACCGCACTTTGTTTCCTGGTATCAGCCCTCTTGGAACATGCAGTAGCAAAGACAAAACCGACTGTTTCACTAATAGTCGAAGAGTTGACAAGCATCTAGCTTTGCACTTTTCGGTGCTTGTCCTGAGATGCATCGTGGTTTCTTTTCTATTCTACCATGTTTTGGACTATGTCTACATCCAGACCTACCAATCAGACGTCATGCCCACCCTCTTAATTACCTACCTAAGTAATTAATTAACAGTTCGAAGGGTGAAGTGAACAGATTATCACTTGATAAATAATTTTTTTAAAAAAAAAGAGACCGAGAGAGACTCTGTTACTGACCACATTGGCATCCTTGGCGAGACGAGCACAGAGGGCTCCAGTCGAATTCTCATCCTGGTCGAACCAACCCACTTCAAACGTTAGAATCTTCGACAGCATCCTCTCCCTCACCCTCTTGGTGAGATACTCCCCCATGGCTCCGAAGTTGTAGTGCTGCCCGATATTGATGAAGAAGGAGAACACCGACAGCGAGAGGAAGACGAGAGAATAAGTCCTCGTCTTCGACTTGATGTCATCGTGATCGTTCAAGAAGTAGACCGATATCATGCTTCCCATAGCGAATGCATACAGCGGCTGTATCGCGCCGAACACCGTGGCGCTCAAGCTACCCAGCAATGCCTGCTTCCACTCCGGCACGTTCAGCATCAACAACCTCCGGAATGAAGGCACCGGAAGTGCTTCGGGTTCCGACTCGTCCGCCGGCCCTGCGTTCCCAAAAGACCTTGCGGAGCTGGACCTACTGGCAGCTGAGAACCTCCGGCTCATGCTGTTGCTGCTACCAAACTGAGATGATAATGCCAAGTTTATCATGGATGAGGAGGTGCCGGCACCTTCTTCGCTTGCCGTCGAGGTCTGCTGGAGCCGAACGAGGGACGAGTAGAGCCCGTCCTCGCCGTGAATGAGGTCGTCGTGTGAACCGATTTCCATGACCTGGCCGGCTTGGACCACGGCGATGATGTCCGCATTCCTTATGGTGGAGAGGCGGTGGGCGATGACAATGGTGGTCCGGCCGACCGTCGCCAGGTCGAGCGCTTCCTGAACGATTCGTTCCGACTCCGAGTCCAGCGCGCTGGTGGCCTCATCTAGGAGAAGGATCTTTGGCGACTTGATAATTGCTCGGGCTATTGCTATCCTCTGCTTCTGACCTCCGGACATCTGAACGCCCCTTTCTCCAACCTGTGTGCACCCATGAAATGACAAGCCGGTTACCATACCATTTTATTTTAAAAAAGAAATCAAATTGATAGGCCAAGGCACTAAGAAAAGGTTTTTTCCCCTTGTTTTGGTAATGACAATGTGATGAATGGTTTTAGCTAAAAAAAAAAAAAAAAAAAAACTCACCATTACGTAAGGAAAGCAACTTCAAGAATTATAAATAAATTTTTAAAAAAAAAAAAAATACAAAGAAAGGTCCAAAGCATGGATTTGTCGGCCAAGAAGTACTAGTCGTTAAGGAGATAAATAAGGTACCCTGTCACGATAATATACTCTTTTATCATCATTCAATTTTCCTATATAATTATAATGAGGACCTGATCTCTGTTGATAAGTATAACTTTGGAAGGAGCTAGGCCTGCTCATGGTTTGCCCCACGTCAAACCATGGTTTGGCGCATCGAGGAATAGGTGGAAGACTGACCGGATAAAAAATAATAATACCAAGGAGGAAGCACAACAGCAGTTGATTGTATAATATACATTTGCCCAGTTTTTTATTCTATGTTGGAAGTAGGAAAAAGAATACCTGTATCTCGTTACCAAAAAAAAATAAAAGAATACCCGGATTAAGACAGCTTTCAAAAGTCAAGATAGTTTTTTAATGGAAAAAAGTCAAGATAGTTCATTCAGACCAATTCATGTATTTATAATTCATTATTTTTTACTTTAATTGATGATGAAAAATATGGCACGGAAGTGTTGAAGGCGTATGCAGAGCGTGGGTAACATTTTTGCCATCAGCAGTTGTCAAGCAACCAGTGCGCGTGGATTCCTCTGGGATACCCAAGAGAGCATCTACCCAGTGCGTTTCCCAGCTCGCCTGGTGGAAGGCACGAGTGCAGCCCAGCGAGCAGGACGGGGGCAATTTTCTGCCGGCCCCGTAGAGCACTGGCCCTTTTCTTTTCTTTTCTTTTCTTTTCTTTTCTTTTCTTTCAGGTAACATAGAGCACTTTCCTTTAGTGGACTTCTTTCATAACGTCTTAGCGATCACCCGGCCGTATGGCCGTCCATTGAGAATGTGTCCATCAACTCAATGGCTTAGATTGCAGTTACTTACACGGAACATTTTCCAATTTCGAAGTGGGTGCATACCAATCATTACGTACTAGTGCTTTTCCAAGTTACCATCTCGGACGAATAATTCCTTGAGAATGGATGGATGCGATGACAACCACCAACAGTTCGGCCAGTCACTTCACTGCGGTCGGCGTTTGAAATGTAACGTCAAACACCGGCTAAGTGACCATTAAGCTCAGGAAAGAAACAACAGTAACAAAAAGTAGACAATAAATTTTTAAATTTTTTTATGATAGAGAATAAGTTGATGGTGAATTAAAGTAAAACTTGCTATACAATCAATAATCAATTAAAGCTAATGGCCACTTCTAAATATAAAAATAAATAAATTTACCTATAAATTTTAATATGTTAGTGCACTCATATCCACATCCTGTGTTGCAAAGTGATTAGGATAATTTTAACAACATAATTTCAACAAACAAGAACTCATATAGTATGTACCATAAAATATTATACATTATTAATGAATGCTATCTATTAGATGATGTAGCGTACTCATTAATGAATGCTATCTATAGTCATTAAATAATGCATGCTCTTTAAGATACATACTACAATCTTGTTTGGGTTATTGAAGAAAATAGTTTGAATTTATAGATTAAGATTATATATAGAATAGGTTCATATTTAATAAAAAATAATTTAAATGTTATTAAATTGATTTTAGTATTATAAAATATACATCCGATAATAAGAGGCATGTTGACATAAATATGAATGCAAGTTTGTCCTTACGCTCTGTATTTCAAATTCGATCATATTTTTTATAAAAAAATATTTTTTTTATAATATTAATCCTGGAATCATCATGCATGCACAGCTTTCAAAGTATTTCCTTTTTTTTTTCTCTCTCTATCTGTCGGCATAGATTTCAAAGCGGTTTGATCGAACGGTTGGCGCTCTGAAAAAAGATTGGTCCTTTTTTCAAAGATTCAACCCGAAACCCTCTTTATCAAACAAAACTGAAACCCTGCGTGCCACTGCTGTGGCAAATTGCTAATGGTTCCACCCAGTTCACACGTGGTCTCGTTCCGTACCATATCTTTCGCGGCTCCCGTTGCTTGCAGCTGAGGTTATTATTGTGTAAATTTCAGGACAATCATAGGTTAAGGCCCCAAGAAAATTTATTGAGCGTTTGCGTGGCTCCAGGTGGAGGTGGGGCTTCCCGAGGATTTCTCACAAGGCATAGGTAAGGTCCACCAGCATTTAAGAGGTCCTTGAAGTATTGGTACCCTTCTCACCATCCTTTTTGTTTTAAGTGTAGGTCGTAGAATTTGGCCTACCTACCGTTCGTAGAATAGAATTGCAAGAATTCACCAACACGCACACGCACACACGCACAGAGAGAGAGAGAGTAGTAACCTGAGTGTCGTATCCCTGGGGCAGGTGAGAGATAAAGTTGTGGGCATTGGAGGCCTTTGCAGCTGCCACCACCTCCTCCATGGACGCATCTTCCTTGCCAAAAAGTATATTTTCCTTGATGGAAGTCGCAAAGAGAGCTGGCTCCTGGCTCACCAATCCCATCTGAGACCTCAACCACTTAAGCTGGAGCCTCCTAATGTCCACCCGATCCAACAAAATCTCTCCCCCAGATGGATCATAGAACCTCTCCAGCAGCGCAATCGCCGTCGACTTCCCCGACCCACTGCCGCCGACCAGCGCCACCGTCCTCCCCGCAGGCACCTTCAGGCTGAAGTCCCTGAAGATGGGATTCTCCGGCCGCGATGGGTATGCGAACTCGACCGCTCTGAACTCCACATTTCCTGATACGTTCTCCAAAACCTCACCCTCCATGCTATCCGAATCAATCTTCGGTATCCTTTTGATCACCTCCATGATCCTCTCCCCCGCCGAGCTCGCCTCCGTAAAATATTTCAAATTCGAAAGCCCCGACCCAAGAGCTCTGCATGCACAAATCATCAAACACATTAGCAAAATATATAAATATATGTATACATACCATGTACGGTTAAATATGTTAGAAAAAGAGACATTGAGGTTAGGGATTATATATTACAGGCCACCGACAACGATCGCAGCTCCGACAGCAAAGACGGTGCCACCTTTGTCGCCGTGGTACATGACAAGCCGGCTACCGTACCAAACCAAGAAGGCCCAGATCGCAAAGGTAACGCTGTTGCTCCCGATGGCGATGCCCTTGGCCAGGCCCTGCCGGAGCCCAAGCCTGACCGAGTCATCGAGCGCGGCAGAGAACTTGGCCATGGTGCGGGCCTCCGCGACGAAGGAGTATACGGTCCGGATCGAGGAGATGGCCTGCTCGGCGACAGCGCCAGCCTTGTTGTACTCCTCGCGAATTTTTCTGGCGAGGCTCGTGAGAATCCTGCCGTACATGAGACCAGGGATGATGAGAAGAACCACCGTGGGGAGAGCCACCAGGGCCAGCCTCCAGATTAGAAAGAACCCCACTATGTAGCTTCCTATGAATGTAGCCGCGTTCATTATGAAGTTGGGCACCTGCACCTCATCAACCATTGGCGTTCACATGAGTATCCATCGTTTTAGAACCGAGAGATGTTGAATGGCCACTGTAGATTAAGGAGAGAAATAATAGACCTTTTCGCCGAGGACGTCTTGAATGACAAGGCTGTCGCCGGAGACGCTGGTGATGACTTCGCTCGTGGAGGCCACCTTGAGGTCGAAATACTCCACGTCCTGCCTGAGAACTGCCTTCAGGTATCGTGCTCGCATCCGCGACGCTTGTCGCTCTCCCGTTCTCGTCCAGCAATATCCCTCTGCAATCATCATTAGGAGCTAAGAAGAATCTCAAGAGGGGAAAGAATTCAAAGAAGCCATAATTACTAAACTTTGGTTCAAAAAAAAAAAAAAGGAATGAAAAGAAAAGAAAAGAGAAAAATAGATACCTAAGAACGACATCACCCATGATGCGCATGCCAAGTAGAGCAAATTCACTGAATTCTGGAGGAAAGCGGGGCAAAAAAAAGGAAAAATATGAGCTAGTATTGCGACACGTATATGATTAGAAGGAATTAGAGAGGAAGGAGAAGATGGGTCACCTTGTCAATGTGGTGAGTGAATTGAGAAGGGTCAATGGAAGAGGGACCAGAGCCCAGATTGTTGAAGACCTTGCTGGTGATGAGAAGCATGATGGGCGACGAAAGACCGTCTCCGATGGCGCCGAGGAAGCCCAGAGCCATCAGCCACATATCCACAGTATCTGCATGCATAAAGATTGTCCTGAAAGAAGAGAGAGAGGAAGAGCTTCCCCTCTTCTTACTCCCCTTACCTCCATCTCCTTTCTCCATCTTTCTTTCCACCACTTCTCCCAGAGAGACGGACAACAGACCAAAAGGACCGCAGCCACTCTGACACCCTTATGCCGCTTCAACGTTCAAAGCAAGCACTTCTTTAATTTATATAACACACGCACATGTGAATTAAGGTGAGATGCTCGTGCGACCCCTTCGCTCCTGGTTTGCTAACGAACCAAGGGAGTGGGTCTGGAACGTTATTGATGAGAAATATCATACAGCGCATAAGAGGAGTTAGCTCAGTAAGTAAAGCATCTCTGGAACGGTGGCAGCATAAATTCAAGGGAGAGATGAACATGGGGAAGGATGCACGTTAATTGTTGGCTACGAATGGCCGTGATATCGTCATTAATGACGACTGCTGCGGGTCCTCGGTGTGTGAAATGCACCACAGCTAGAAGGGGGAAAGCTGGAAAGCGATAGGCATCGGCTAATCCTAGCTTGTTAAATGTTGGCATTGATAGATATCAACATTATTAATAAAGACCTTGCACAAGTTTCCTTTGTTGTACTGCCAAAATGGGGACGGCAACATAGGCATGCGGATCTCCTAGCGCATCTCTTAGGTAACAATTCCAGTTTTATTTTGGATTTTGTGCGCTTAAATTTTCTTATAATAATACGCTTCTTGCGCACCGACGCAACCCCAACCGCTGCCCCGCATCCGTCACAATTGTTGATAAGGTTAGATCAATCCGTGACATAACCCAAATTTGGCTGGCTTTGCCCCCACGTAAGCTTGAATTTTGGACAGCTTTGAGTAATGTTTTCAACATGTTCGGAGAGAAAATTGGGAAAGTTCAAGTCCTGTTTGACCAAATTATAAAAATCAATTTATTTTAAAATATTTTTTAAAAAATAAATTTTTTAAAAAAAATACTATAAGAAAGAAGTAGTTTATATTTGACAAAATCATTTGATAAGTATTTTTATCAATATTTAAGAAATAGTTTATATCTAGCAAATCTTTCAAAAAAAATATTTTTAACTATCAAATTATGAAAAAAAAATATGTATAAATTTATTTTAAAATTAATATTATTTAAATAAATAAATAATTTTAAATATTTATTATAATTAATTTTAATTAAATTATTTTATTTTTATTTAAGTAAAATATAAAAAATAATAAGGCAGTCAGGTAGCATAAGAATAATGAGAGAATTAGGTAAAAAAAAAGGATAGTTATGGTAAATAATGATTTTAAATAAAGATATTTATGTTTTGAAAAAAAATAATTTTCTACTTCTACTTCTGCTTTCAAAAAAAAATTTTAATTTTTTATTGTCTCTCTACAGCAAAAAAATACTTATGCTACCACTCAAAAATAAATTATTTTTTTAAAATAAGCATGATCAAACATCATTTTTTTTCAAAATAAATATTTTTTTAAAAAATAATCAGCTTCTTTCTCTCCAAAAGCTTGGCCAAATAGGCTCGAAGTCATCTTCTATTCGATCTAGTGAGTTACCATTAAGTGGTCCGGGACTTGATTTACTCGACATCATAAGTTCTTAATTGGGAGATGAAATTATTATGGAACAAAATAATATTATTTTGTTGTAGTCTTACAAAAATTATATTCATAGTTAAATTTTTTAGCGGTCCATGCCACACAAAGTTTGGAGTCCATTATAGCTTATTAATGCTCAGTTCCTGATTATTGTTCTTTAGAAATTTGGTTCTTGTCTCTTGTTATTGCTATCCTTTGAGTGGTCAATTGTTTGTAGGATGAGTTGATTCTAGTTACGAAATCATGCTTCAAAATTAAATTGCATCAAGTTAGATACTTGCTTGATCAAGCCCCAACATGTCTCTTTTGAATACCTAGCTACAACCTTTGAGCTTAAGAATAATGCAAAAAAGAAAGGAAAAAAAAAAAAAAGCGTTGATCCACGGCAATCATCTTGAAATCAGAGTTTTTTTTTCCTAGTTGGTAGCACAAAGTACAAAAGATATAATGAACAATAACATTATTTAAATAAATAATAGCTATTATTGCATTCAGTTTAAATAAAATGCCATTAATTAGAAGTTTAAATAAAATTTGATTAATTAGAAAAATAAAAGAATGCACACTGACTAAACCACATAGTGGTGCTATGATTTGCATGGCGGATGAAAAGGAAAATATTATGAACACATGAGATTATATGCATGCATTAAATGTGATATTAGCTTAACGTATCGTTAAATTCATCAATAAATTGGAGTAAACAGAAAGAAGCTGTGTACAATCGTTGATATATCTGTGTTATACGTGACAGTAATAAGCTCATTAATCATTAAAAAGATATTAAAGGAGTTTCTCAAAAAAGAGTAGAAATAAAAGGAGAACTGAAGGCAAGTTTGAAAGGTACTTCCACTTGGATTGTTCATGGATTGTTGATGAACCATGAAGAGCAAGAAAACTATATGCAATAAAGTAACATTTAAATGATCCAAACTAAAACTAATTATATTGTCATGAAGGATGAGAAGGGAGATGAGTTTACGTAAGAAAGCGACACCCATCGAGAGGAAGGAAACAAGCAGGTCGTAAGAGCAGGATGGGACACCTTTTTGGTTGGAGAAGACCAACATAAGAGTGGAAATATATACCCTGGTATTTTAGACTTTAGTGTCCACCAATTGCACATCAGGAAGCAACCCTGCCTACTAATTACAGTTATCCGACATGCAGAAAATGACCATGTGACTTGCATGAATTTAAAGGTGAAATTGATCCACTGATTTTATGAACCTGACCAATCTAGCGATACATTTAAACTTGGTCAATCTGGGCATAAAATCAACTGCTATGAAAATTTGGTAGATATCCAATTGAAGTTGGTTAGCTCTTGACTTAAATCAAATGGGTCGTAAACCACGACCGGTACAATCTGACAAAAAAAAGGCTTTTCATAAATGCTTCACGAGAATTTATGTAATATAGACTTTTACAAAGACCAATTGATCATTTTCTTTAAAAAAAAATTAAAAAAAAAAAAAAAAACAGCCGTAGTCATAAATTTCTCCCATGGGGCAGTAGATCTTTAGACCAATATTGTAATAAAAAAAATGATGTCGAGCAGCGCTTTTGCTTGGTATCAATACCGGTTCCCATGATAATTTCCCAGAAGTTTCTTGATGGTATTCCTCAAGTAGCTCACCGGAAATTATGCCTAGCTATTCGATGTGCATCTAAAATTTACGCCTGAGTGGGCTGGATATTTTTTCCATTTCCACCAGTCAGCGGAAGCAGCTGACCTCATTGCTTATGTAAATCAGCTATTTACCAAAAAAAAAAAAAAAAAAAGAGGAATAAACACACATGGCTGATCACGTTGGATCTATTTTATGGATGGTCTTATGAGATACTCTTGCTGAATTTTTCAATAGTTTATTTGCTGATTCGTTTTTATTATTCTAGATTGATTTAATAAATCCACGTTACTAATAAAAATGAGGGATGCGATGATTTTTTTTTAATTTTCCCTCCCATGGTTTGAATGAGGATATGGAATCCCTTGTGAACCACGCATTATTAGTTGGCATTCATCAAATGAAAAAAAAATCACATGTTCAAAGGTTCTTTTTCTAATAAAATTAGAAACACACGACCCGATCCCTCTCGGTATGCAAGAAATTAGCAACACGTTGGAAATGAAAGCAGGGTCTCACCATGCGTGTTACTAGTTAAACAGGAGGTTCACGGGATCCATTGATTCCACCAAAGTTATGTCATCAAGCACGCAAGCAAAGAATGAGACCGACTCCCATGGATGCCATGTTTCGTAACAGTTTTTCTTTTCCTCTTTTCACCCTTAGGCTGGACTAGTTCTCTAGCATGCTTATTATTTTCCTTTAACAACGACTTGACAACACGCAAAAGAAATTGTTGGCCATATGGAAGAAAAGAAGAGCGGGGGTAAAATAAAAGAGGGCAGAAATGGACGCCTGGCTCCCCCATTAGAGGGACTCTTTCTCCTCACCCATCCCTCCAGGTTCTTCTAAAGTAGTTTTGAGATGACCGTAGAGATGCGAACGTTGGAGGCTCCAATGCTTCACAAAGCCGAAGGCCTCTCAAACTCTAGCGAGAATAAATAGGGGAACACTTTTTAGCCTGTTTCCGTCGTCCATGCCTTGGAGCGCTAGCACATGGGCACGCTACTATTTATTCAACAGCAGTTCCTGGCAAATCCTTGACCGTCGTACGGTCCCTCTCCTTCATCATGGCCATCATTCCATATTTTTTCTACCATCTTCTAAAGATAAGATTATTGGATTGGAAAGGAAAAGCATACGCGATATTTGATACGTTTCCTTTTGCTTTTTTCCTTTTTTTTTTTTTCTTTGGCCGATATGTTTCGCCATCTTTTTCGCGCATTTAAAGGAGCAATGGAGGGTAAAAAGGACTCACATTCTGTTTTCAGAATGGTGAGCTTTTCACAAATTAATGGGACCCGTAAGTGGAAGGCCCAAAATACGATTGTATTATTATATAATAATAGAGAGATTCTCCCATCTTCTCTGTATCGACATTGAAGAGTAATGGATGAGTGGCTTAAGTGCGTTCGGTGTTGAGCGCGGGGCCGCTCTTCTCCACCACCTTTCTCCTTTTCATAAATCAAATTTATCGAATTAATACAACCGTGATGACTGAGATTTGAAAATAAAATATCTAACAAACATCCACAAAATGGAACCTATATGATTTCCAACATACGATGCCATCCAATCTAATGATTAAAAAAAAATCCTCCCCTTAATTGTCATGATCTGTTTCATCATTAATAATTAACAAAATGATCTGCCGAACCACTCTCTTCCCCACTTACAGTCCCCGCATGTGGTAACAGACAAGCTGGTGCAAATTAAGGCCCCTCTGTCATCCATACGAACCTCACATGAATACTGGGATGCAGGACTCTAATAATTATATCCTTATTTTAAAGCATGCATGATTTTTTCTCCTCTCCCACCAACTCTAGCAGTCTACATAAAGAGACCAATCATCTATTTGAAAAGGAGAGAGAACGTTATATATAACACCACCGAAAATGTTCCAAGTCTTGCACATTCAATACTCATTTTTCGTGCACCGACATCGAAGCATCATGTATAATTAGAAAAGGCTAATCGGGTTAGCAGAAAGTCTAAGAAGAACAGGTCGTGATCTTTTTCATATTCATGACTTCTTTCCAAACTAAGCTAGCTTTTTATGAAAATAAAAGCTGGTACGTTCGATGGCAGCACACTGTGGATTGGTCGGTTCATGCACCACTCTCACCTTTAGAGTGCCTCTGTCACGGTTGATGAGGACCGGAGCGGAAAAAGAGCACCATCCATCTCTACATCCATGCGTGGAAGGTGACAGCTAGCACACCGACGGCGACAAAAGCAACGGTAACTTCACGTGGCACTGTTCTATCAGTTGATCGTGGCTTTGGTCCAGATAGGTAGGCACACTGCAACAAAGCACGGAGCACTCTTATGATGGATTTCAGAAGGTAGTCTATACTTGGTCTCTTCAATGACCTTTACTCGAATGAGGAATCTCACCCCCCACCCCCCTCTGGTGGTACCGAGATGTTTAGCGCCTACAAAAGCTTGTGCACCACCGCACGCGCGTACTAGCCCAATATTTTGAAACCTTCTCTGCTTCGACCACCATCCAAGTTGGTCGATCGAACAAGGGGACAAATTATACCTCGCACCACGTGCATCACATGGCCGTACACCACTTCAATCACCATGACTGGGACGAGCACATGACAAATGGAACCTACGGAAATGAAATGCGGTGATTGGTATGGTTAGGATATAATTTCTCGATCAAGGGATCCGTATCTAAAGTATTTTGACCCAAACTCTATCAATCCATTAAATAAGTCGGATTAAAGTATCAAACTAGTTCGCATGTGAAAAGGTGGAGAATGCTATGATAAAGAATATTAGCAATGGGTAGAGGGGAACTTATCCCATTGCTCTCACCTCCTTTGGTTGGCATGACTGGTTATTAACGTTCAAGTCTTGAATGGAACGTTTTTGCGCCTATTTTCTGCTCGTACCTAAAGTGACGCTCTACACGTCCGATTCAAGTCCAGGAAGGGGCGTGGAGCACAGGCGTACGAGTGTGAGATTTCTTTGCTAGCCCTGCATGCCAAATGCACATCCATATAGAATATGTGCCCAATGAAGAAATAGAATTCTCTAACTTGAATAAAAACACAATTCTCTTGTCCTTGTTTCCAAGACAAACGGGCAGCTAGCTCCCCCAAATCAGATATCTGCAACTTGCGGTGGATTGCAGCGAGACAAGATAATTTTTAAACCTCATCATATTAGCCCGGCGCCCCACCTAGCTATACAGGTTAAACTGATTTCAGATGTAGTCTGGTGCTTATTTTGCACTCAAGATGAAGCAGAATGGTTGGGATTGAATTAATCGGAACAACTTAATCTTTTATTAACTTAAAATTAAAATAATTAATAAGATGATAACGTTGGAAACATAAAAAGTTTCCTCAAGAAGCAACGTTCCATAGCTTTAGCAATGCCAAAAGAAGTAGCACTTTATTGATCTGATTAGAAAAAAGAAAGATTGTTCTTAATCCGCTCAGTTCGAATGCGTAAGAAAAAAAAAAAAAAAAAAGAAAAAATTTAAAATTAGTGCCTAAGTCATCTTTTTCTTCTTTTATTGAATAAAAATGAAATACATAACATCTATTTATAATAGCAAGATCCATTCTTACGTAATTTAGATTAGATTCCTCTTTCCGGCTTCTAAAAAGACATCCATTTTTCTATGATTAGATTGGATTATTCTTTCTAGTTCTAATATGACTCTTAAAATAGATTTATTTAGTAGAAATAATCTAAAAAAAATAAAATTCTTCAAAAGGTAAGTTTTGACTTCTACATCAACTCTATCTTCTATCACTCTTAGATCAAAAGCTATATTCAATCAAAATCTTATGTAAATGGAATATTTTCTATTTGTCTGCCCTCTAAAGAACATAATGTCATGGTTTAAATCTTAAAAAATTATTCAATATTTTTTTAAAAAAAATTATTGGAACCAGATGTATGACAAGTTATGGCTTCTGGAATTTTAACTTGCAATTCGACTACGATGGATTATATTTCTGAATCCTATATATGTAGTCCTACTGTAGTAGTCAAAATAATCCATATCGAATTCGATGGTCCTCTTGGATCAACTGTGCATAATCAGAAACCAATGCCGAACTTTGTTAAAATTTGGAACAAGGTTAAGAGGATCTCTTCTTTGCTTGCATATCTTGAAGGTCAACAATGGCAACGGAGTATCTTTCTCCTTACAGAAATCCTACATTGAGTTGCCGCAACGCCACCCTATCATTCAGCCGCTCCGAAGGAAGAATCGTCTAATATGTTCCATGGGAGAAGTGATTAAAACATTTGAGTCGCTTTTTTTTTTTTTTTTTTTGGTACAGGAGTTGTTTTCTTTCAGGAGCTGTTTAAGTACGTTCTCTTGATCCAATATAATTATATGGTCACTCTTATTACTGTTATGTCTCCGTTGTTATCTCTGTATCAGTCTGTCCTAGGTTACTCGGTTAGACAAGCAGGAGTTTGTACAAAGACGGGGGGAAGGTGAGAGAACAGGCCATGACTCGATGATTTTGTCCGGACGTAAGCAGCTCTAATTAGAAAGATCAGCAGCACTCTTCATTGTATATTAGTTTTTCCATGACCAAAACTAGGGGTGGCTTCCACCGCCTCCCTTGTCATCATCACCAATAAATAAATAAATAAATAAATAAAAACATCACTTCTTCAACCTAGCCTCCTGAAGAGCTGGTCTTGAAGACAACCCAACCGACCGGTTGATAATTCGTTCATAAGATCCCAGTACCATGATTTTTTTTTTTCCTGAAAGATAAAATCTAAGTTATTAGCTAAATAAAATAATTCATGAACGCCAAAGAATCTTCTTACTGTTTTCTAAGGTGAAGAGAATCAGACAAACCAAGAAATAACAGTAAAATATATAAAAAAGGATCTTTATATGGGCCATCCCAAGAACGACATGATTCATGTACGTATTGATGTTTTTATGCATCTCCCTATCAGCAAAATACAACGTTTGTGACAAGACGTGCAACCTATTTTACTGTTCATGTCTCAATCAAGCATGGTTAACCAAGATTTGTTATAAGAAACTTTAGAAAACACTTCGAGATGCGTCGAATCGTAAAGAAATGGCAAAATGGCACAACCATATGCTTTGCTGAAAAGAATGGTAGCCATTCATGATCGGACACCTTTATCAAGCACGATAAAAACATAGAAACAGTGAACTTTTTAAAACACACACACACACACACAAAAAGGAACAGCAAACCTATAAAAGCTACCACCACAGTTATAATGGACCTAGCACGACAACGTCAACTACTATTGTCCTGAATAAAGCAGATCACTAAGCCATCAGAATCATAGGAGGCATCGTTTGGCATGACATATCAGCCTTCAATATGAAGCAGCGCATTTAAACCTTCAAATCACTGCAGCAAAGGCTATACCCGTAGGTAAACCCACGCAACAGCATCACGTGTAGCTCAGCTGTGTAAGCATTCTGTTTTAAAAAAATAAAATTAAAAAAAAAAAAATCTGAATATACAAGCCTTTAAATCTTGCAAATGAAAAAAATTTACCAGCAAATCACACTAGTTTACCTATAGATAAAGTCGTGCGACATGTAGCCCTCTTGCTTTGATGGAAATAGTAGTAAGCAACGGAACTAACATTACGCAACATGCTGTCCAACCCAACCAGACGTCCATGTTCGTTACCGATACACCATTAGAGCCTCTAAGTGTTGCATCAACAACCCCGACGTAACACCGTACATGAAAGTCTTCACTTCCCTATGAAGTAAATGAATTATGGCAAATTTTCATCTTAGACAAAAAAATAAAATAAAATAAAAATAGTGTTGACCCAATAGGAATATATTCAGGCAGCCATTTAATACACCCAGCATGAGATACTAAACCAGATTAGCAAAGAAATCCGTGTGAAGAATAAATTCGCCCTCGATGCCAGCTTCATCATCGAACTAGAAAAGGTTCCACTAGAATGCTTCTACGGTGTACTAGTAACAGCTACAAACAGGAGATGAGCATCTAAAAAATCATTTTTAGACCCTGCCATCCACCGTAGAGAACGTCTTATTTTCGGTCACCCAGCAATAACGATAATTTGATCTTCTGAAGCAGGTAATATGTCGAGCAATCCCTATTATGCCAATAAGATACTGCAGAAACTGAAAAATGTTTCTTATCCTAGTGAAATAGCAAGCTGGAACGATCTGGTTAAGGTACGCAAGACAAAACATTCTTAAAATTTCAAGCTAATCTGATGGTTCCACAATCTCCAAAGAAATTAAGAAGAACGTGAATAAACGGGTCGATTGGAACTTGGAGTATTAGATTAGTTGAATGTTGTATTACCATAATTCTATAAGAATCTTATTAGTTTTCGGTCCACGAGTTCTCAGTTTAATTAGCTTGAAAATGAAAAAATAAAGAAAAACCTACTCAATGGGTTTCTCTACGATTATACAAGAAGCCTAATCCATGGGTGTGGAAGGAATGCTGCAGAGGGAGACAGGTTCTTACTTCAGGCCATTAAGGCTAACCAAAAAATGTCTTTGATATGTATCACTTGAACCATGACAACATAAACCAGCAAATTGCAAAACAAATCAAGCATCGCAACAGTGCAACAATCACTCGATCAGAAATGACCAAATAAAAAAGTCACTCCATTCGCTTGAGAGGCCACTAGCCAAAGGTGGACCCTCAGCTATTTCGCCTACTACTCCAACCACCTAGGTGACCCATATATGCTGTCTGAATGCTTAGCAAGCATCCGAGGAGACTACCTCGGCCTAGACAGCCCAGAAAGGTCAAGTTAATTTGGACCGGTCTCATTGCAGCTCAGGGCTAAGCAATGCGAGCTAAGGTATTAGACGAGTTGAACAAGCATAGGCACAACCCACATCCCCATCTCTTGCTAGTAGCGTAGGATGTTGACCTAGTTGTCCCTCACAACTCATAGCGTAATATAAATCTCGATCAGTTTCTTCATTTCCAGATTTGCATTAATTATTTGTTAGTCACTAGTGCTGGATGTTTAATCTTACATAATTGAGCTCATCGACTATTGTTTGCTACTACTGGGTATTTTACAAGAGAAACTAACGTTGTATTAGTTAACGTGTCAACAGGTACTAAAATCCACAAACCTTTCCCTCTTTTTCTTTTTCCTTATTTCATTTATAAAAATCAAGTTATACAAACATATTTATAAAATTTAATTTTAAATTAATGATATTTTTCAAAAACTATAACTTAGGTGCACATCTGAGTGCTGGCCTTGGATCTAACTGCCATACACGTACGTTCCCTAACTACCCAGATACAATCAACCATTCAGAAAAGCCATAAGAAAAATTTGAATGTAGACCAGACCATGGGACAAAATCATTGACTATTAAGGCTAGACCGTCTGCAAATGCGCACATGTGCTAAAGGAGGAGGATGACGGTCAAAGAACTGACCGTTAATATTAGATTCGCTGCAAATACGAACAAATGCTAGATAGAGGAGGAGGAGGAGGAGGAGGAGGAGGAGGACACAAGTGCCAGATCAGAGACCAGTCGAAGAATGCATAGGATTCATTTCAAGAGATCATAATCCAAGAATCAATTCTCGTCACAACTATTTCAAATAGGCTCTATCCATCCCCATCCACCTATCATTCCTATTAAATATTGATTTAGAATTCATGTCCAAAGTTTGAGCTAATTTTTACTACCGGAACTCAACCTACCATCAAGCTCCCTTTTTTTTCTTTTGCAAGACTTGGGGCTTCTTCCAGAAACATATAGCGATGAATCGATATTCTAGTAGATAATACCAAGGAAGAGGATGGTATAGCATTCTATAAAATTCCCATTTGTGGGATTGTGCACCCATGGATTCTGTCAATAATTTTATGGTTAAAGAGTTGATGTGTGAAATATGACAGTGACCCGGTAATGGAATAAAATTCTTGTTCCCAAAGAGAAGGCTTTGTCAATTAATGGACCTCGGGTGGTTACACATTCAAACAAAAACAAAGACGCTTTTTCTTTCCCTATTTTTGACTTTTCGTAGTTGTATTGGGCATGTTAGATCTGGTGGATCAATCGAAAAGACAAGCGACGAGCCTCAATCTCCGCAATTGACTAAGCAATAATGGGATTGATAAGATAAAATAAGATTACTATGAACGGTTAATTCAACTAGATTAGTTGATTGCTACATGGATGTGACAAATCCAGGAATAAATGAATGTTTGGTGAATTCTGGTTGCAATTTCTTTGGATATAATAAAATGAAAAGTGACAATCTTTTTGGTATGATTTGCAGCATTCTGGTTGCAAGCCGGTCCGGCAGAAATCAAAATTGGGTTCAAAATGAGTGTGATAGAATTAGTTATATATATATATATATATATAAAGATATAGAATTAGTTTTATATATATATATATATATATATATATATATATATATATATATATAAAGACAGAGAGAGAGAGAGAGAGGCGTATATCTTTGGATGGTTGTTTACTAATTTAACATGATAATGAGAACTTTAATAGCATTTTTAAGATAAAAAAAAAAAAAAAAAAAAACATCTCACTAAGAAAATAAATTTTATTTTTAAAATAATATGAATGTACGTAATTCAAAAGATATTAAATAATCTCTATTTCTACTTAAAATAACAAAAATAGGGAAAGAAATTAGTTAAGATTGAATAGGTAGATAAATAGATGCCGGCAAATAAAGGAGCTTAAGCAACTTGGTTAATCAAAAAAGCATCATAATATTTTCATTTTTTATCCACCTTAATATTCTAGAACAAGCAAAAAAAAATGAAACCTTTTCAGTGAACAAGTATTGCAAGAGAGGGAAGATTACTAGAACATGGTTCTCAACACATTATAGTAAAGAGGTTCAATAAAATTAACTCAATAGAACAAATACATTGCTTTTAGGATGAAAGAAAAGTATAGAAATATAGTTGACATATCATGAAAGAGAGTGGGAAAAAAAATCAGATTCTTAAGAGCCTTCAGGTAATGTAATGCATGTTGGCTTAATTTAGATCAGAATATTTATATAATGGCCTTTGTCAACAAGAGGTTTTTTAAGGCCAGAATATTTAGGATCCAATGGTTGATACACGTTGGCTTTATTTACTAAAAACAAACTAAGGGGAAAAGATTTGTTTCATCTCAAGCTCTCCTTCAGTCCTTCACGGATAGAATATTCGAATAAAATATATCAAGCAGCCAAATTGTGAAGTGGTTACGGTCAGATATAATGAACCAGTCCAAAACATTTCACAGAAGGACGGACTAAGAGTGAAAGATCCATCGCAAACACATTTCAGCATATAATTAATCGTTACCAGAGAAACGAACAAAAAATCAGAACAAAACACCAGAGGAGAAAACAGGAAAAAGTCCATCCAGTAAATTGCCAAGATCTTCACTGGAAACATTTCTGAGAGGTCCTGGAATAAAATAAAAGAAAGATCTTATTTCAAAGGTTTAGACTTTTATTTCGTTCTCTTTTTCTTCACATTTTTTTTTTCCTCTGTTGGGGGGCTGCCAAGAAACATGATTGGAATATATCAAAATTGAATCGGTATCAACTAATTTCAATAATCAAACTTTTTCAATTCAATTATAACAAAATACATGTGTATATGTTAGGAAAGAAATTTTAACCCATTCAGCATATACAGATCTACAAGTCTGTATAAATAGAACTATGATTCACTGCCAATATTTTACCAAACAAAAGCAAAGTTATAGAAACCCAACCAAATTAGCTTTCTTTCAGCAAAGAATCGTTCACGAAGATTACTTCAGCCTATGGAGCCCCCTTTTATTATAGGAAGCCTATGTGGAAAGTCCTTCCAACACTTTGTACATTAAGTGAAAATGGATATTCCTTATAAGACAGAAGATACTCATTGATTCTCTACATACAAGAATGAACATGAGAACACCAAAACTTCCAACGTACACAGCTCATATATCAACAAATCGATCACATTTAAAAGTGCTTGTACTCCATCTATCTCATTCTGACTTACCGAATATGATCCGCTTGAACAAGTGCTCCACACATGTCTGTGGAAGAAATTTTGATCCAATTTTTCTTGTGGTGCCAGAAGTATTTTGGAGAGAACTAATTCATTCACCAGATGTAAGTCTGAATCCAATTAATTAGCCAGCTAAATAAAACTAGTCTAGATAAACTAAACAAACCTAGTCTAGATAAGTGTTGTCTGCTCCAAGAATAATCCCATACTAGCTTCTAGCATAAATATACATATATAATATACTGCAACTTGACGATGGCAATTATTCTGGTCCCATAGCCAAAATTTAAGTTGAATTTCATGTATAATTATTAAGACAAATATTTTTTTTAAAAAAAAATTAAGAAAGAAAGAAAAGAAAAAAAAAAAGTAGGAGAATTGGAGGAATTCTCATCGTCAAGTTAGATTCATGCAAGTGCCATGTGATTAACAGCCACACCAACTCCCCATTTTCTCCCTTCTCATTATTTCTTATGTTAATGCTGAACGCATGTTTGGGTTCTTATAGGGAAAATTCACATTGACGTGATTTTCAAAGAATTTGGTGTCAACAGAAGAGGGGGTTGAACAATGAATGCTAATGTTAAATGGCAAAGGAATTCTGGCAGATATCTACAACAAATTTGAATACTTATATGTTCGGTAAATGTTATTTTGTCAAAGTGATGGTATGAAAGAAGCAATGCAGAAAAGCTCACCTATATATATTTGATAATCATGAAACAACAAGGAGAAAATACTTACCTATTGACCAAATCACTCGCTAAAGATCTTTTACCACCACTTCTTGAAAAGAAATGGGTTGCAGGTGATGCAAATTAAAGCGAGCCCACAATCCTATGGGAGACCAACAATAATACCAAATCGATGATGCTCTAATAACGTCAAAGAAAACAGGCACAAAGGACGTGATGGATATTAGATAGCAATCAAGATCACATATGGAAAGAAACATCGAGCGTGAAGCAAGCTATAAATTAGAAATAAGTATCATACGATCTTCCAAGCAGATAGGCGTGTCTATAGATTTTCCTGAGATCTCATACTCTCGGAATGCTATGAAGCATACAAATTTCATAAGTTAAGGAAATGCTATCAATTCCATAAAAAACAGATGTAGATGAGAGGCTATGTTATCAGTAGATTTCTAGCACGGTGGAATACCTCGATGATGTAATAAATTGATGATGCCGCTATCAATTTGCAAAGACGAGACAACCAATATTTTCAGCATCGATGGAGATTAGTTGATTTACATTTCCATATCCAGACGAGTACATTATGAAATCTCTGCATGACCAAAAAAAACCACCGGTCAACGTTAGAACAAGATATAATAAAACAGCTCTCAAATATAGGCATCTTTTTGTGTCCCATCTACTCGCTTCCAAATCCTCTACGGCAATTTAGGCACCATATACAATGTAATGGAACACACCACTAGGACTAATTTTCTCGCAAACGTTTCTACTGCAGCTCAAAACCCATGCCCGCGTTCGCCATGCTTTCTTTGCGAGAGGACCAGAGCATGCACTCACAAAGACCAACAAATTTCCCATCTACAATGTTGGAACAGGGCTCGTCGAACTCCTGATGTGATTTAAAAAACTAGACAACACTAACAAAATTTTGTTATAAAAAAATTATAAATGATTTATTGGACACCAAGAAATAAAAATGATCGAATCTAGAAACATATTGGACATTATCCTAAAGCATATTTTCATCCCTCGTTTAGAAAAATTCAGAAAAATCATCCTAAGATATAACCAAAATTCTCCGCCTGCAAGTACGATCATAAAAAAGATTGATGAAGATCCTTTCAATATATAAAAAAAAATAAACATAAAGAAAAAAAAAATCTAAAATTAGGTTTTAAGATGGTCCTCTTATAACCATCTAATATGATCGTTTATGACCCATTTGCATGTTTATTGACTCGTTAAGGTCTTTAATAAAGAGCTCAATAGTCAAAAAAAAATAAAAATGAGATTGAATGCAGGCTTTTACTAATCCATTAAGGTCCGTAATTAGAAGTTCAATAGTTAAAAATTAAAATGGCACCATAAATATTTAAATGATAAAATTAACAAACAAGATTAAAATTGTTGTGGAGAAAAATTTTATAAAAAATTTTATTTTATTTTATTCTCTCCAACATGGAAAGCATTCAAGAAACAAAAGGATGGAAAAGAAATGCCACGCCCCAAACCAAACATGACTCCACTCCCTCTTAAGATATTGAACTCATGCAACAAGAACAAGAAAGTCGGAAAGCTAAAGGCGGCATCCCACCTCGCCACCTTCCACGGCAGTGTGCTGCTTCCCGAACACAGGGCAGCGCCCATGAGCCTCAAGAATCCTCTTGTGGCACAAGAGACAAACATGCCTGAACTCCACAATTTTACAGTTTAATCGTTCCATCCATCCTCTTTTCTCTTTTTCTTCCCGGTGCAAAGACTTTTTACCCTGCCCACATGCATGGTGGTGGTAGTCCGGTCCCGGCCATCCACCAATGGCGCAGATTGTAGGAAAGCAAGAAGTTATTGCTCCCAATATGTGAACAATGAGAATGAGATAATAACTAAATAACAAATTTTATTTTTCTGGTGAAAGTAGAAGTCGTTATTTGAAAATCTATCATATTCATTATCTCAAGTTTTTTTTGGTTCTTGTCATCCAAGGTGAAGGTTATTCTCACCTCGTGGCGCATGTGTGCTTTGGATGTCTCAATATAATGTCTTCCATAGCTCAAAAGATTGATGGACTTTAGATATATTTCATCATACACCAGGAATTTTAGTTTTCCGACTTACAAATTTGATTAGCGATAAAAGTTTATACTCTATAAAGGTGAGCCCACGACCACCTTATATTCTTCGGTATGAAGTTATTTTTCAATATAAAATCAAATTGCATGTTTACATATGATATTTTTTTAGTAATTTTTTTATATAGAAAATATAAAACATTGCTACGGTGGTGAGCTTTGGTACGATAATAAAGTTATTTCATAATGATTAAAAGGATGAAAATAGCCTCTTCAAATGCATGATAAGACTATCTATACCTCACCGTTCAATGAAGAAAGGGGCTGAGGCCATGGCTCCCATAAATATTTAAAAAATTAATATAAAATATGGATATTTAGATATCTTAGCGATAAATATAAAGATATATTCATCATGAGATCCCCCAAGCTTTTGCAAAAAAATATATATTCTTTTTTATGAAACAATATATAATATTTTTTAAGTAAACTAAAAGTCAAAAATAATTAATAATTATAATAAATATAAAATTTATTAAGTGGTCCACACCTACAAGGAGTTTTTTCTCTTTCTCTCTCTCTTTCTTTCCTATTCTCTCTCTCTCTCTCTCTCCATGTTTCTATGCTTCTATTATTTTTTTACTCTTTTATCCTTTTGTCTTCTACTACAACAACTACCTAACCAATCTCTTTCTTTCCCTTTCATTCTCTCCCTTTTCAAGTCTCTTCCACTTTCTTTTATCTTTTCATCTTATCATTTGCTTCATAAAGCACTTTATGATAATACGATAGAAGAATAAAACAAAGATTCTTTTATAGAGATTTTAAAGTTACACGGAGATTCTTCAAGATTTTTTTTTTTTTTTATTTCTTTCATGCTTTTATTATTTCATTATTCTAAATTCTATTTTCTTTTATTTATCATTTATTATATGCATGATAAATTGAATATTTATCTAAATTTGAATGTTTATCTATTTAATCTGTTGTTTTTTGTTAGTGCTATAGATTAACTTTGCCTTTGAGATTTGTATATGTATATGTATATGTGTGTTCGCATGCGTGTGTGTATGTGTGTATGTATGTATAGAAAATAAAATTCAATAAATGAGAAAAAAAATTATATGGTATAGAATATTTTTTTCACAAATTAGTATGGTAGATGCCATCCAAACACAAACACAAAAAATTCTCTAATATTTATCTAATTAGAAATAGAATATGTCTATAGATTATTATCAATTATTTTAATAGTAAACTAAAAATACATTATGAACCAAAGTACCAAATAATATACTGTATAGCAACACTTTTTAATTAATTTTAGTTATTGAACAATTTTAGAATGATAAATCTTAAACTCTAGCATTTGTTAATTAGCTTTTATCTTTTACTATAGTATTATTTTAATTAGAATTATATTTTATGCATTTGTCAATTGTTAATCAAACTTTAGTACTAAGTTATGGCACTATGGGAGCCAATCATTAGATTGTTATATTTTTTTATTTATAATAATGATTATCTAATTAATAAATCTTTTCATTCTTATTAATTTTGTATTAGGCTAATCATGGAAAAGCCATGTACTATTGATACTTTTTTTCAAAAGAAAAAGATGTTCAACATGATGAAGCTATTGAGTCATCTCCATCTTCAAATATACAATATTGATATCGGAAAAATCATCCTAATAAGAATCCAAAAGTAGAAAAAGAAGTTGATATTTTTTCTTAGAATGTGATCCGGGATTATATATATCGATATGAAAGTATCCTATCGATTATTGTGATAAAATTTGACGTGCTTATATCAAAATAGAAACATATCAGCCTTATCTTTCTAAATATCGATTCTTCATCTAGTTCAGAAAAACATCAACAACGTTTTCAATACTCTAGAATTTTCTAATTGGTTAGAGTATTCATCTACTAAAGATGCAGCATTTTATTAGCCACACTATATGTTTAATAATCCTTCAAATATCCATCACGATATCAATGCTTTTATAGAAATAGGATTTAAAAATTGGAAAAGAGTTCATGAAAAAGATTGTGTATTTTAAGCTCATGTTGGAGCTCATCCAAATTCACCTTGCAACATTTCTGTGAAGTCTTGTAATATTTTGATGGCTCAATCTCAATATATAGAGAAAGCCTTTAATAAATATAGTGCTCAAGTAATTGTTAATAATCGTTTACGACTTAAGACATCCATTGATATGCACGGTTCGATCGCTTACATTTCAAGCATGCACCTTTAGACGTAATGATAAAAGTTCTGAATCATTGAATCATGGAAATTTTATTGACTTGATAAAACTTTTAGCATCTCATGATTAGAATATTGCAAATGTTGTTCTTAAAAATGTCCCTGGAAATGTTCAATATATCTTACCTAGTATTCAAAAGGAGATATTATTCATTTTTGCTAGAAGAATTCGTGCTACTATTTATAAGAAAATTGGTGACTCAAAGTTCTGTATTATTATTGATGAAGCTCGAGATGAATTCAAAAAAGAATAAATGACTATTGTCTTGAGATTTGTTGATAAAGAAGGCTGTATTGAGAAAAGATTCTTTGATTTTATTCATATGTCTAACACTACAGTATTAACTTTGAAAAATGAGATAGCATCTATTTTTTTCTCGCCATAACCTTTATATTCATAATATTAGAGGTCAAGAATATAATAGAGGAAGTGCTATGCAGGGTGAGTGGAATGGATTACAAACATTGATTTTGAAAGAATGTTCTTATGCATATTACATTCATTATTTTGCTCATCGCTTACAATTAGCATTAGTTACAGCAGCTAAAAAAGTTAGTCCTCTACATCAATTCTTTTCTAATTTATATCTATTGTTAATATTTTTAGTAGTTCTTCCAAAAGATATGATCAACTTAGAGCTGCACATGCTACTAATATTTGAAATCTAACTACCAATGGTGAGATTGAGACTAGTGGATTGAATCAAATTGGAACATTGCAGCGATTTGGTGATACTCGATAGGGTTCCTATTTGGCATCTATTGAAAGGTTATTACAGATATTTGATGGCACTTGCACAATTCTTCAAACGATTATGAAAGAAGGTAACTATTTCTAATAAGGCGATACATATTTTGCTTATAATGCGATAATATCTTATGAGTTTATTTTTATATTGCATCTTATGAGAGATATTATGGCAATTACTTATAATTCATGTCAAGTTCTCAAGACATCTTAAATGCTATTATTTTGGTGTGTAGTTCTAAAACTTTGATACAAAGAAAAAGAGAATCAAGTTGGAAAAGTTTTTTTTTGAAAAATAAAATCATTTTGTGAAAAGCATGAGATTAATATTCCCGACATAAGTGTCCCTTACATCAGTTGAAGGAGCCAAGCTGGTCAATAATAAGATCATATTTCATTTGAGCATTATTATTGGGTAAACTTGTTTATTGCCACCATAAATACTCAATAGTAAAAGCTTAATAGTAGATTCACTGAAAATACAATGGAGCTACTTACTCTTAGCTCAACTTTGGATCCAAGAGATAATTATAAGTTATTTAATGTTAACCATATTTGTGAGCTGATAAGCAAATTTTATCCCGATGATTTTAGTGAACAGGAAAAGCTACATTTAAGAATGCAGATGTAACATTATGAGCTTAATATCTTTCATCATCCAGAATTGAAAAAATTGTCAACAATTTCTTAACTTTATTAAAGATCGACAAAAATAAGAAAGTCTATTGTTTACTCGATTAATATTAACTCTTCTTATTTCAACTGCAACAATTGAGTGATCAAATTATTAAGAGCAAACTTTGAAATAAGATGGAAGATAATTTTCTTGCAGATTGCTTGATTACTTACATTGAAAGAAAAAATGCTAAAAATTTTGATATAAATTTCATCATTGATGAATTTTATGATCTAAAAAAGAATCGTATACAACTAGATAGATCATAATTTATATATAAATTATGATCTGATTGTTTGATATATAAATATAAAACTTTTGATATAATTTTATTATTAAAATATATATCTTATTTATTTATTTATTTATATTTTTTTATATATAAATATCATATAAATTTTTAGAATAATTATGATTATAATGCTCCGGCCCTCTTAAGTTCTAATCCTAGATCCATCCCCACAATGGCAGAGTTTGGTGCTCAACGAGAGGACTTTGCAAGCAATGGCATTCTTATTTGGAAATTGATCCTTGATCCGTTAGGATTATATTACATACAATGTTCTAACAAAACACAAACGAAGCAAAATAGCTCGTGCCGCCATCAACGCGGTAGGTGTATTTTATTTTTATCATGCCGCCACTTCCTCCAGGTTTCAGAAATGCTGATCTACCTTCCCAACATATCCTCGCCATTCATAAACCTCGAAATACAGGACTCCAGCTTGTGTTGCATCGGTAGGGTCTTCCACCACTTGACAAAAGTGGACTCCTCAAGCAACACATCCTTACCCAGCTTCCCAGAAGAAAGCCACACGGATGCCTCCTTTTCAAGTTCCAATACCTTTTCCTTCATTTCTTCAAAGGGCTTGTTGCTGCTGCTGTCGATACAAAGTTCTTCAACTACCGCCCAGAAACATGATTCCATGCTGGACCATGGAGGCATTCGGTGTGCCTGCTCAAGCCATCTTTGGGTGTACTTGTAGCGTTTCGGCCTGCCTTTCACCATGTAAGGCCCCGTGTCCTCATTCTTTGCATGCCTGTAGTAGTTGGCAATGTCCAATGGCTCGACCAAGCAACGGTAGCTTGTGCCCAGGTCCACCCAATCGGTTCGTCTCTCAAAGTTGTCAGGAAGTTCGTACCTTCTCAGCATTTCAACAATCTCATCCCAGAGCCCTGCAAGCTCAAGCCTCCTGACATTGGCATCAAAGTCTTCCTTGTCCTTCTGAAGTTTGAAGCTGTCATAGTAACCCAATCCGCGTATCTCACATGTTGCACGATAGTTGCTAAGGGAGCTAAGAGCTTCTTGAACCTTGCCATGGTTGGCATCAATCTTGGCCTGGTTCCTGAGTCTTTGGTTCTCCCATTCCCCTGCTGCACGTAGACAAAGCCTAGCTTCCAGGCTCTGAAATGCAAGGAAAACATGTGTGGTTGATATGGAAGAAGTCAACGTACGCTCCCTCAACATTTATTTAGATAACAAAAAAAATATAGACAAAGGCTTTTTGTTGGGTTGAGCATGGGGGAGGGGGGAGAGAAAGCAAATAAAGACTGATGCCAAATAAATATATAAAGAGCAGAAGAGTCCTGAGGATGGCATATGCAGTAGATTATATAAAAATCATAAGCAAGGCCTGGCATAGCTTACATCTAAGTTGCTATATTATGTGAATAATGTCAATTTACAAGTCCAAAAAAAAATAAAATTTATGACACAGCAACTACCAAAGATGTACAAAAAATCTGGTAAGAGTTGGGAGGGCACTGGGGATTATGGAGTCAAATAAAATTATATCATGATCTTAGGCCATTATTCCGTGTGAGTTACTGTGTTTCCAGAGGATATGTGCTTAACAAAGGAAAACAAAGATCGGTGATGCTCCTGAAAATTCAATAAGCAACCAACTTGGAGTTTGGACGAGCATAGCAGAAACCATGCATCGTTGGTGGAAGAATTCCAAAGAGAATGGTGATAAAGATCAAGAGAGGGTTAGAGCAGATAGCTCAATGAACAACATGAAAATGTTGAAAAGACTATGGTAAACTTGAAAGGGAACTCTTAAAACTTCAAATCACATTAGCAGGATTCAATGGAAAAGTTTCAGGGTCAAAAGATCCAAATTGAGACATGCGCCTAGACCTGTGACCGATATCTGAATCCACATTAACATAGATGAGAATTGCAGTAATGAGAATGTTGATGTAGAAGAATTAGAATTTGGATGACAAAATGCTATAAAGGTGCAGAATAGAGAAGAATACCATAACTGATCCTGCAATCATGGCAAAAATATGGAGCTCAAACTCGGGAATAGAGGTCAACAATGAGAAGTGGGGTCTGTGCATAACAAACTAGTTCGAAAATTTGACAAAGGGCATGGAAAGGCATCTGCTATCAAGTTCTCTATCCTAGTTGAAAACGAACAATGAAATAGAATTCATATGAATAACAATATTAAGATGGGAATATGATATGTTTCACCGAACGCCCTGGTATTTAGGTTTACAATAGACCAAGTGAGCTAAGAGCCAAAGGTATGTGAGGACACACTACCAATTACAGAGAACCAGGATAATAATGTTAATACCCTCTAATTATTTATCCTGGATTTTTTATTTTGCATGCCTTTCGAGTGGCTGATTTCCTTGCGTCTTTCTGCAGCTAAACTATTCTGGAAACAAATTACATAGCAAGCAAGCTAACACATTCAAGCATTGGATTACTTGCATTGCCACAAAGCAAGAATACAAAATTGGTAAAATTATCGAAAGCTCATTAAAAAAAGAACTTACCAACTGAAGATCTTCTAACATTGTTTCAATTGATTGCATCTCATCACTTATGCCATCATTCAAGCACGGTGGAATCACTTCCAAGCCATCCATGGAAACTACATCCTGCATAGCTAAGCACTCCTTGATCTTTGGCTCGTAGAGCAGATGCTCCTCTAAACATCTGTATGCAACCTCGGTTAAGCCCTCTTTGGAGGTTAGCCGAAAACTGTAAAATAGCACTTGTAAAATAGCATCTGGATTCTTCAAACTGACTAGCCCATTATCGCTACAGAAAATGTAAGTTCCAAAGGGTCTGTATGGAGAAAGTTTCACGAATCCAGGTATGACTTCCAGCAACGGGTTTGTACATCCCATGGCCAAACAAGCCCGATGGCATGAAATGGACAGAGCATTACTCAACACAGTGCTGTAGAAAAAAATGACTAGATGTTCTCCAATGGTGTTCAGACCGAAACACAGTGATTTTGGGCATAAGAAATGCAGAATGGCCTGAAATTCTTGCTCAAAGGATGACAGAGGGGCCAGCAAGCTACGTGGAATAATATCCACCGCTCTGACAAAATGAAAGAAGCAGCAAGACCAGTCTTCGCGCCGGAGAGCATGGCTGAAAACCCTGTCACCAACCAGGGGAGACCCAAAAGTCACACAGAAAGGAAAAACTTGATCTTTATTGTCAGACTTGAAGAATTGTTCAAGAAGCCAGATTGCTGCAAGCACTGAAACTGAACCTCCTGACGAATGCCCAGTGAACACTATTCGCTTCTTCTCAGCCAAAGCTCTATGAACCTGTAAATTAAAGAGCACTTTAACCTGTCAACATCCTCCCTTCCAACAGAAAACAACTGAAAGAATTTGAGGATATTAAAAATTATATTATGATATTAATATATTTGTGTGTGTGTGCGTCGTTGTCAGTGCACTCATTCTACTAATCTGAAAGAGGAAGTTCAGATTTGACAAGGCTTTACCCCTTTGTGAGGCCATAGAGAGGTCTAACAGTTATATGGCATTGGTACATCTTTTTAGCTTTTCAAAAACTAATTCATTTTTGCACTTGTTTTAGAAGAGGCCATGTCGAGTCCCAACTTCCCCTCAGAAGATTAGTAAACCTCATATCACTTTACAGTTCCCCCAGCTCATCATTGCACTTGTGCTCCATCGGTACCACTCACTTCCAACACTTGCTATTCGAAAACTGATTCATTTATGCTTCAGCCCCACTAATTTAGCTGTTTAATTTCCACTGCATGAGTTACCCAGCTACTTAAATTCTCTATGCCGTCAATGTTTGACCCCTGATGCTTGCATTAGACAAAGAAACTCGCATGTCAATCTCACTATTGTGTCGTAGAACTACCAGAGAAGATTCCATATTACTTTACAAGATAACAAAAGCAACTGCAGAACTTGAATCGAATTCCACAACACTCCAAATCTATAATTTGTTTCCTAGAGACATAAGAGCCATTACATGACCTCATTGAGAGGCATCAAAACGAAGAATTTGACCAAAGTTTCAGCACCTCATACCTCAACTTGGAGCCTAGAGTCCTTGAGAAGCCTTTGGAAGGATCGCAAGAAAGCCCCATTCACACGAGCAGCCTCGTCGTTGCCGATGCTCCTGAGAGAAGGGAACAAAGAAGCGTCGATCTCAGACTCCCCGAAGGGGCCTCCCCGATCGCCGGCGAGAATCCAGTCGTCGACGGACCAGGACGCCGGGAAGGCGAAGACAGCGGCGGGGAAAGGATGAGAGACGGTCCGGAGAAGGAAAGGGGAGGAAGGGGAGCGGTGGGCGGACATGGAGACGGAGCAACAGAGCGCGACGAGAGCCTTCTCCTCGTCTCTCATCGCCGCGAGGCCCTCCCTCGACGCCATGGCCTCGCTCTCCAGCCGCGTTGACGGGGCTCGACATGTTATATTTTTCCCGTCTTCCGCAAGCCCTCCGGATGCCAGGGTCGGGGTGGCAGTGGGGGTGGGGGGGGTATCTTTCTCGCGAAAGAAGGATTCACCTTCCTTCGCGCGAATCCACCGTTGGATCACCAATCGTATGCGCCTACACAATTCTCAAAGCGATTAGTGGATGATCCAACAGTGGATTCGCGCAAAGGAAGGTGAATCCTTCTTTCGCGAGAAAGATACAATCTGGATCCGAGAAGAGGACGAGTGGAGTACAAGGACTTTTTATTCAGGGCGGGGCCCGCGGGTAGTGGAGGTCCCCGTCTCCGCCTCCTCCGTCAAACACGTCAAGGACCCGATCGAGACTCGAGAGTTATCATTGGGTATGAACAGTGCACCTACCGTCCATAGGGGTGGGTACCACTATTCGACGGCTGCGATTGCTATGGGCGGTGGGACCAGCCTTCGGGTCCGAACTGCATTTCCGGCCCAGCCCGGAGCTGAATCAACTAACAGTCACCAAGCCAATGAACGGTGGTGATACTCAAACGTAGAAAGCGTGGAAGATGCTGGGTCCCACCTTTTGTTGAATCAATGAGCCGGTTGGCGGGACGCGCTCGAATGGACGCTTGGCAATTACCGTCCACCTTGGTTCGGTAAGGGGGCTCGAAAGGAGGACGCTGTAAATTGCACATGAAATGCTGATGGATCCTTTCTGGTGTCATAGAATAATTGAAATTTTGTTTGTACACTTCGTGTAGTACGAAAAGTCTACACCGTTTCATCTGATTTAGGACGGGTAAAATATGATCGACCAATTTGATTCATCGTAAATAAATTTAAATTTAAACTAAACAAATTTAGATCATACCAATTCATTTAATTTATTTAATATTTAAATTAAATTTAAATTTTAAATATTTAATTTATTTTATCTATTTAATATTTAAATTAAATTAAGTCAGATAACATATTTAATTCATCTGTTTAACTCATTTAAGATTTATTTAATCCATTTAAAACTTGATAAATTAAATTCTGATCCATTTAACCTGATCGATTTAACATGTTTAACATATTTAATCTACTTAATTTATTTAATAAATAAATTAAATAGATCGAATCAGATTATCTATTTAATAAAAAGGTTAAGTTCAGATTTAAATTTTTAATTCATTTAATAAATAGATTGAATTTTATTCGACTCATTTTTTATCCGATTCACGTTGATTCGACCCATTTTTTGATCCAATCCGATCCAATTGCCACCTCTAATCTGATTGGATCACGTGACCATTATTTTTCAACACATATTTAATACTTATGATTTTTTTTTTAATTTTAAATGATAAAAATACTCCTATTCTAAAAAATTATGACATCCTGCATTAATATTATAACATTATTCGTTAAAATTATGACTTTCTGCGCATGATGTCATAATTTTTTTTTAAAAGTCATAAAAAAAGAAGTGCATTTTCATCATTAAAAATTTATAAAATTTTTGAATGACAAAAATATTCTTCCTCTTCTTATAACATTCTATGACTAAATTATGACATCACGTGCACAAAATCATAATTTGAATATAGAATATCATAATATGGCATAGGATGTCAGAAATGGAGGAATATTTTTATGATTCAAAATTTTAAATAAAAAAATAAAACTACATGCATTAAATACGTATCAAAAATTTTTAATGATGAAAATATTTTTTTTATGAATTTTAAAAGAAAATTATGACATCCCATGAAAGTCATAATATGAATATAAAATATCATAATCTTTTATGAACATTTTCATCTTTTAAAATTTTTAATAAAAAAATGATACTATAGGTATTAAATATGCATTGAAAAGCAGTGGCTATCCAATCAAATGAGATGGTGTAATTTTTCTACACTACAACTGGCGCACAAAAAAATACTCTAAAAAAATTATTCATCTCCACTTATCAGCTAACAACCGGTCTAGTTAAATTTAAATATAAAGAAACTCCCATTTTAGCTAGATCTTAGAGACCGTCAACAAGCATCCTAGTTAAGCCTTGATAACTCCAAATAATGCGAGCCGAGGTTCTCAACATATAATTCCGGATTTCAGTTGAAAAGCTTGTCCACTCCAATATAGCCGTACAATAATACATGATCCCATGATAAACAAATTTAGATTTTTTTCTTCGCTCAACTATCTTTAAAATATAATATAGCAATATAACAAATTATAATTAATAATCTTTTTCAATAGCTAAATTTTTATTATATTTTAAATAATAAATTTTAATAAAAGTCAAATAGAAATTCATGTACTTAACACTAACCCCAAGTGTGATGCATGGGTATGATTTTTCTTCTTTTTTCTAATTTCTGATCTTGATGTTCCATATAACAATATAATAAACTGCAATAAAAAGAAGACTTTAACCACTAAATTTCTATTACATATTAAGTAATAAGTATTAATGACGGTCCAATAAATAATTCTATCATCAATATTGATATCTATATGATAAATGAAGAACTCTTCAGAAACTAAGTATTAATGCAAAAACTCTTATCACTAATTCCAATATCATTAATATCAACTTTGCATGATGAATGGAGATCTCTGGAGATCTCTATACAAATTGAGCCAAATTAAGCAATAAACTTTAAAATAGCCATGCAGAAACTCCTATTATTAATACTGAAGGCCATATAGTGAGCCAAGAATTCTGCACAAGAGACTTTGTAGAGAAAATCCCATCACTAATATCGGCACTATTAACATCGCTTCGGCATGATACGTGGTGTATGATTTTTTTTTTTTTTTTTTTTGGGTGGGGTTGTGGGGGTTGTCATTGAAATGCAATATAAAAACATCTACATGGTTAGCAAAGAACTCTATACAAATTAAGCCACATTAAGCAATAAGTTTTAATGTTTTAATGACAACCAGGCAGAGACATCCAGTATTAATACCAACATCCATATAATAAATTGAGAACTTTGCACAGAAGTCTCAACAAAGAAACTCGCATCATTAATACTGGCTCCGTGTAATAGATGAGATATGTTTCTTGTTTTCTTTTCTTCAACTGTTTTTGAAATGCAATATAACAATCTAACAAATTATAATAAATATTAAGCTTTAATAGACAAATTTTTGTCACATTACGTAACTAATTTTAATAATATTCAAGCATATTAATATCATCAACATTAGCATTAATGTCCGCATAGTGAATGGAGAACTCTATATAAACTTATCTATCGCATATATAAAGCAATGAACTTTAATGATGGTGGAGCACATTAATACCAGCATCTATATGATGAATAAAAAATCTGCATAAACTAATCGTGCATTTTAGATATATATAACAAATAATAGATTGCCAAAGCATTATACAGATTTAGCATTATAAGAAGAATTCAACTTGTGGTGGAAAACTAAAGTGCAGCTCATTCCAAAAATAGTTTCACCAAGCTGGTGAAGGATACACCAAGAGAAAGGAGTGGTTTCGTTGACTCATTAGCTACGCAGGTTGAACAGATATGTTTCCTCCAACCGGCCCAGGAAAAGAAACAAAAGATTGGGGACCCAAAAAAACTGAATACCCTCCTGTCATTTTTGGCCGTAAATGTTCGACAATCACTATAATAATGTTCAACAGCAAGAGCGCAGTCAAGTTTTGTAAATTACTATAGCCATGCAATTAAAGTAACCGCCTACCATTCCAAGAAGGTATAGATACACAAATAGGATTTTTGCAAGCTAATACATGAATTAATCCAATATATATTACTGTTGCTTTTTAATGTAAAAGCTACCGATCATAAGAAATTGTAAAATGGGATGACGACGGTAAATTGATTCTCAATGCCTATTCTTGGGGAAAAAGAAATAAACAAAACATAATATAGTGCATGAACTATTATAAATAGAATCATATACTGTGATTCTTGTGCAGTCAGTCTTTCAAATATTCCCTTGAAGGCTCCTGCAGCAATGGTACAGACATGCATGCCTGCTTTACTCAATGCCTGGCAGCATCAGTAGAAACCACAATACCAGCATCAATCAGTCACAGTCCTGAACATCGGAAACAAACACTGCATATGCCTTCCTCCAAAGGTCCTCCCACATGTTCCTTGGATTAGTCAGGACGCAACTCGTTCACCATCTTTTTCTGGACAAAGCTATGAGCTGAAATAGGAGGAAATAAAGATATGAAAACTTGTGCACGCATGGTTGTCACGGGGCAAACATATGGCTGCATTTCATATGTCATGCAGCTGAGTCCTAAAGCAGCTTTCAAGCAGCAGAACCGGGTTGGTTTCCAGCTGAGTGCCTTATTCGCAAGGAGTATGTGTCTTTCAGTCAGTTTCAGTCCAGGTCCTCATCCTTTCTAGATTAGAGTCCCTAATCTAGTATTCTTTGTAATAGAGAATTCCATTTTTCCAGTACAATAAAGAATTCCTTTAGTGATTAGACTTTTTATCCCTTTTCGATGGCAGAAACCTAAATTTATTAATCCTATTGTTACAATAAAAATCATATATATCTTGAGAAAACTCGCAATAATTTCATCTGTATTTTAGTGGTGTTTGATTCTTCCAATATCAAACTCCATTTCATACCAAGTTTGTAGCTTTAATAGAGGAAGTTCCGTAAATCAACAAAAATCCTTTTATGACTGCAAATCTAGAATCACCTAGGTTGGCCGGCCTATATTCTTTGAAAGCAAGAGAATTCTAGAGGTGCATGTGGATCTGGATGGATCCAATTCATACAGTTGCAGATTTAAGCAATCTTACCAGACACAGATTTAAGCAATCTCACCAGACAAAACAACATCGTTCTCCCCACCAACGAAAGAGATGAAGCAACCGAAGAATAAGCACTGAGATTTGATCAACTTCACAATCTTTTGGAATGAATAGCATAAGGATTTATAGATCCAGGTGCTGAGAGTGCATGTGTTAATCTTGACTGATACAATCAAGACCCACCTCCATGGAGTGATGCTCCATGTGATAAGTTATGTAGAGAATTACCCATAAAATATTCACGAAAATCAAGCAAGGAAGACATTGTCAAGAGCAAGACTGCTATAGAAATCGATGTCTGTGACTTTCTCTGATAACTTTGAACCAAGTTCCTCAACTAAAGAAGTCAGAAAGTTCAATAATTTAATACCGTTCAAGCACCAAAACTTGTGCCCGGAGATGTTCATTGCAAGTTAGTGATCTCCAATTGTAGAATTCACAAAGATTGACAAAAGAGTAGTTTTCTCCAGCTAGAAGTCATGCAAGCAACCATAAGGATTTACAAGAAGAGACCTTTAATGGAACATATTTGAGTCTAGCCATCTAGGTTCCTAAGATCCCTAGGAACATTAGTCTTTTAGGCAATCTCAGTCCTGAGCCTGTCTTTTGATTGTAGCATATGCATACTTCAATCAGCAAACTTTATTGAGGCATTTCAGTTACAAAAGGATCACATTGAAGATCTAATTTGTCAACTATCAGCAGTATTTGAAAAATATGTAACTTCTTTTTGGGTAATAAAAGCTGTTAAAAAGTATTATACTATGAACAGGTCGAGTTGAAGATAAGTATTATACTATGAACAGGTCGAGTTGCAGATATTTTATCAGCATAATGTTCAGATGGTAGTTCTGAAGTTCTTTTATAACATAATTATGGAACCTTTTATTGATGGTTTTGAAAATTAAAAAAGAGGTTCGATTCTTACAGGACTTTGGTCCATCCTCAATGCTTGCATTGGAACACAAGTGACCACATCCCCTTCATCTTACAGCTAAAAATGAAAGTGGAAGTGGAGGAGGAAAAAGGATGTTGGATTAAAGCCACTTCAGCTTGGCCACCCAACCTTGGCTCCAAGGAAGGAGCCTCTATAGTTAAAAGTGAAGTTATTTCTATCAGTCATCTAATAAAAACTCAATATTTCAGCAATCCATCTTCTACATTGTTTCTTTTACTTATTTCTTATCTTAGTTTCTTTCTATATTTAGTTGTATTTATATGTTTCATGTGTATTGTTTTGAGTATCGCTGATTTGTTAAGGGTTATAATGAAAAGTGATGTAATTCCATTTCCATGGCACTCAGCAATCCATGTGTTAGTGGTTTCGGTAAAAAAGAAGGGGCAATTCACTAACCTGACGAGCAACCTGTGCCACTCTCCTACTGTCTCTGGCTGACTCCCTTACTAAACTAGGTTTCTGAGGCTCCAGTGAGGCTATTTGTTTATCTCCCATCCTTTTTGATGCATTGTTTTTCTCTATAGAAACAGTTTCATTGTTGCTAACTGGAGATTCTCTCTTCCTCTTCCTCTGAAATGTCTTGAGAATTCTACGACTTCCAGCTTGAGCCGGTCCACTTGACCTGCAAGTTTTCTCATCCTTCAAATCAGGATTTTCCAATAGAGCATTGCCTGTTCCATGGGTCACTTTTTTCTCATGCATAGAAACATCCAAATCCACTGCTACTCTCTGTTCTGATGTTGTTAACTTCAAACAATCCAACGGCAAGGAGTCATTAGTATCATCATCATTAGTGTTAGTTGTGCTCAACAAGGGAGGCTCCCTGACACTATTTTCTTGACCAGTATGTCCAGTTCTAGACTGCAGTTTCCTACAAATTTGGTTCACTGAATGCCAATTATGTTTTGTTACAGTTCTCCTGGTCGTTATTACACTATTGCCATTCAAAAGCCCAGGCTTCTCGTTATTTAATAATCTGCTCAAGTTAATTTCAGTATCTTTTGAAGTTTTACTATTTCCAGTGGATGGATGAGCCATATGAGAACTCTGAGTTTTCTGAGGTGCCTCACTGACCGCCCTATGCAAAGTTTCACAAGATTCAGTCAGGTTATTTTTCCCAGCAATGTTAGAACAATCAATATCAGATGATCCATGACCTGACTTGCCATAGGAAGTACTGCAGCCGGTGGACTTCTTAACAAGCTTACGTCTTGCTCTTTGTTTTATCGAAGAAAGAGTCCTCACATAATCAACATCATATGGTTCACAATCTGCCTTTTCATGATAAGTACCACTGCTACACTTCGCCGCTAGTTTCCATCTAGTTCTTTGTTTTATCAAAGAAAGCCTGCAGAACTCTAAAGCTTGGCAATTTACAGAGCTGCCAGCTTGCTGGGTCACTTCTTTAGACTCAAAGGGGTTCCCCACCTGATTTACTGTTTTGGCTGCCAGGGCAAGATCTACATTTGTGGGCATTTCAGCATTTCTTTTCTTGCATACGGTTGTTTTGTTCTTTAAGATTGACAACCAGTCAACACTTTGCCCAGGCTGCTCTCTCCCAGTCAAAAGATTATGTTCAAACGCACGGATCCTTTGGGTGCATCCATTTCTATAAAGCTCTGGTTCTTTGCTGCTCAGTACGAAGGATGCTAAATCATGGCTGCTAGCAGACTTTTTTGATGCAGTTAGATCCTTTAAAGCAGTGCAGTTAGAGCCAGATGTTGGAACATTTGTAGATCCACTCTTAGAACACAGCAGTGAATGAGAAGTAGACTGGCATTCTTGGTAGTTGTCTTTGTCATAAGTGGCATCACCATCAGCACTTTGTTCATCCAAAAGCTTAGCTTGTGTGTTCTTTTCATTTTCCAACTCAGTTTTCACTATTTTTAATTCAGATCTAAGATAATCTATTGTATCCTTTGCTTCATTAAGCCGACCTTCAAGCTCCTGAATCTTTCTTACCTGACCTAAATCTGCCTTCTCCGCTTCTTTTATCTGTAAAGCAGTGCATCTTGTCAGTGACAATTTCAGTCTTTTTAATTTTTAAAATAAGATAAGAAATTCCAAGCAGTTTTAGATTAATTGAGCTGGAGAACGACAGCATAAAATAAAAACTATTCAAAAATTGGGAATAAGAATAAAAACTAGTTAAGATAAAATCATAGTCACAGTACTCTCGGAGATACTGAAATATTTTTTGATTACTAATAAATTTTGGCTGAATTATCATCTGGTAACAACTGAAATATTTACTAAAAATCATAGCCCTGGATAGGAATTCTAGAAAATGCGGATTTGTAAATGGTTGGGACAAGGCTTGACAGTTATGGTTATCATTGTGATTTATGAACAACCGATATATTTAGCCATTTATCAGAGTGCACAGATTACTCATAGCTAATTCATGAAACATCAAGTATCTATTCATATTTTAATTATCGTTTCTTTAATCACTAACATGCTTGTATGTCACGATCACGATAAATTTTGGGTAGTTAAAATCACCAAAAGATGGCCAAACAATATGCACCATAGGAAGAAGTAATAAGATTCAAGCCATTCAAGTATGATTCAAATGGGTTCTTCAGCGAATCAATCCATGATGATCCCAGTAACAAATCACTAACCATGAGAACTTACACTTATCTGGAGGCAATAAAGCTTCCCTCGACTTGAGAAAATGCATTGTGCATGCAAATAGAGAAGGAATAACAGAATGTGTGGAGAGACATAAATTTAGAAACCACCAAATTGGTCATCTTTTACACATCTAAGAACACCATCTATACCACATCTATACTAAATGTAGAGGACTCTATCAGCATTTGTTTTATAATTGAAATTTACATTGTCACCGAAAGATGCAGAAGAGACCTCTAAACATTTAAATTTACTCTTTGATTATCTTTTATATTTGTTCACCATTTTATTTGCAGCATACATGCAGATACAAACATACGTACGTATTCATGCACATGTATATAAATCAATTAGATTTATATATTCTAAGTGTGCAAATACATATACATATACACGCATACAGGTATGCACATCACAACAATAGCTGGTAACTGGAATACTTACCCTGCGACTATCATGAAATATTTGGTAGTGAAAAGCTATATGTGGGTCAGTTTCATCTTCGATATGATCTAGGAAGGTGAACTTGAACCTTTGTAAGTTGTAACAGTGTTTGGATGGATAAGATGAACCTACTTCACGGGTACAGATTAGAGCAACCTGTGCCTTGAAGCATGCATCCTGTCTCTGGGGAGGAAGGATCAGCTAATTGAATCATGAATTCATGATTTACATGTTAAAATGATCTTGAAACTTTCTTCCAGCATGCATATCTACCATGTTCAGAGCTTCTCTCTCAACATACCAAAAATATTATTCCTATGGTGTTTAATGATTTTCGTAAATTCTCCCATATCAAAAAAAAAACCTCCCCCTTTTAAAATGCAAAAAGTTTCTAATATAAAAACTGTATTACTTGGTCAAAACCAGACTTTAATCATCAACAGAAGAAGACAGAGCAACTTCAAGGAATATATGAAAATGATCTGTTTTCTTATGGTAGTTGTCATCAGCAATACTGAAAACCCTATTTCTTAAGCTTTAACACAGTTGATCCAGCAGCGACCTTGGTCTTATTAATAGTTGGATGGGACTAGTTATGGGATGAAAATGAAACAGACCTAGCATAACTTACGTAAAAATCATAAGGAAGGAAGAACCAAGCAATACAGACCCAAATAGGAAGTGTGACATGACCATATCCATAAAACCAATACAGAAAGGGTTTTGCTTATAGCTTAAGTTTGGGAACTAGGCATCAGTTCATAGCTCGAGAAGAGACTGTATGCAATGCAGTTTGCAACGAAATTTTTATCGCAATTATAATAACTAGAAGTAGCGGGAAGAAAATAGAAAGCAGACATGGTAAAAGTTTCTTCGAGCAAAATAACCGGAGTAATTCAACTATAGCAGTGGCAGATTTGAGGAAATATCAAGGTTAGGAAAAGATTACCTTGAAGGAAATGGATTCTTAAAAAAATATCATTTTGATATCATTCTTTTGTGAATTCCACATCCAACAAGAGTATCCAGCAGTGATGGGAAAGAAAGATTAGGGATTTTAGTCAGCAATTACGGTGTAGCACATCAACCCAAGGGTTACTCTTCCCAAAGTCAAGTGTCATGACGTCTTCTGCGACAATCATAGCTCGCATCCCAGTCGAAAAGAAAGAATCAAAATTCGAAAAAATAATCCAAACAGCCACGATCCCAGGAAAAGAACATCACAACTAACTCTTTTGACCAAACAGATGCATAAGAATTGATATCAAGAGATCGCGACCTAGAAATAAAACAAGACCCTGTGTAGCCACGCATGTGGAATAAATGGAGCAGTGGCAACCACCTTTGAGTCCATGATGCTCTTGAGACGGAGAAGCATCGCGAGAGCCTCCTCCTTGGTGAGGGACAGACTGTGCTGCAACCGGATGGCCCCGCGCTCCGATTCAAGAATACGAGATGCCGATTCCTTCGCCATGTTCAAGATCATGTCTGCGTATGCCTTCTTCAATGCTGTCATTTTCTGATCCTATAAACCAAAAAAAAAATCAAAAGAGACGAGATGAAGAAGAATGAGAGCAAGAACGAGAGCAAGAAATGACGTCGGTTTTTATATAATATACGTATACATATCTTTTTTGAAGTGAGTACCTCGGAATCCTCCATCATCGGCAGAAGAAAGGGTTCGGTCGTTGGCGGGTCGGCGGAAGGAAGGGGAGGCCGAAGTGGCCTGCGGTTTTACCCCAGTTTCTTCACGCTACCGCCCCTAAATCTTTCACTTTATTTACTGCCGTTTGGTTGATTCAAATGGGCATTTCGAATTTCTGGCCCTTTTCCGTTTGGGCAACTGACGCGGTGGACCAACGGACGACCGAAGCTCTAGAAGGGCAGCGGTTGTAACTTTCGCACGAAAGAAGGTTTCACCTGCCTTCGCGCGAATCCACCGTTGGATTGCGTAACGATCGCTTCCAGGCTGCAGCATAAATGAACGAATTCGTGGTGGTTCGATGTCTGTGTGGTGCGAGATCAATCATTCTTTCGAGCGCAAAATACAACCCAACCCGCGTTACAAATACCACGACCCCATTTGGATGTGTCATGCCGCTCCAGAAGTGCGTTGCTTGGCGCGTGATCGAGCTGGGAGCGTCTGTGATGACTTTAGGTCGCTGAGATACGTGGCAGTGGCAATGTGATCGTGCCGTTCTTTCGCCGTGTAACGAAGCAGTCAACAGTGGTCAACAGCGCTGTTCCTTTAGACGGGTTTGAGCCCGTGCTTTTGATGGGTTGAACTTGGGCTGAGTAGAGCCGGCATTTTATAAGTCTAATAGGTCAAAAAAAAAAAAAAAAAAGGAAAAATCCTTGATTTATGGCATGGAGTGAAAGTGTCGGTCTATCGAGTTAGTAAAGTTCTTAATAGTTGGACCAATTGATCTCAAGTTGATTCCCATCTTAATCAGGTTTTGGGGTTAGAGATATTTGGGAAAGAATTGCCTCTGGTTATGCAACCCATTGCTTGCAGGCCTTTCTATTGAACAAAATGCAGTGTAATTGTGTTGTGTAGGTTGACTCGACAATGGAATAAGCTACGTTCCCAGCATGAATTAAGCGCTCAAGCGCATTCTAGCAAACTATAAGGCAAACCATCTTGCCACCACTCCCTTTTAGATCCATCCTATCATGGAACTCTCTGTTTTTTTTCAAAAAAAAAAACGGATCCAAGTGTGTTTATTTCTCCCCTCTACCAATCAATCGGTAGCAGATTTATTTAGCTTCAACACTCAAACCATGTATTTCTTTCCCGAGTGATGGAGAGCTTCTACACCCGATCCCACTCCACCACCCAGAGACAAATAAAAAAGATTGGATTGTCCTTCCTTCTTCCCACCAAAGAATTATCGATATAGAATTGATTGTTCTTTGGTGACACCATTTGGCTGCCTGATACCTAATACACAGCCGTGGTCCATCGGTCTTCCTAGTAACTAACTCATAAGCTCCTGTTAGCGCTAGATTTTGGATGGTAATATTTTGACGCACCTGCCAATCTATCTATACATGAACTAAACAAATGGGTTTGATCATTTTGAACGAGAGTCCGTAGTGATCAGCTTACATTTGGATGTGTAATTGATCCAAGAGTAACTTAGTTACAAGTGAATCAAATGTTAATTTAGTGTTATAGCCCAAGGCCTCATCCAAAAAAATACTAACCTAAGGATATTATTTGAGTTTTTTTGATTCTATATAAATATCTAATATTTTTATATAAAATAATTGATGTGAGATTAAATACATGCCTCCATTCTTACATATTTTTTTCATTTAAGATTTAGCATTTTCATTAAGATAATAATTAAAACTCATTCAAATTCAATCATAAATATCATGATCGGCTCATGATCAATCTAAATGAGCTTATACTCTAATATCCTCTACTTCATATATGTCATGAGCCAAATCCACTCTGATGCTACTAGATGCCACACTCTAAATTCTAGAACTAAAACATGCCACGGATCTTTCTATTTGGTCTTTAATAGATGCATAATTGAACCAAGCCAGTTGACAAAATCAGGGTAATTTATGACTAGCTTAAAATTAATTTCAAGGTTGTTTTACTGGTTTAGCCTTTAAATATTTAGCTTTGAATGGAGCTTGATTCGAGCTGTCATTGAGAGTTAATCCAATGAATGAATACCCCGGTTCATGTTCTTGGCATTGTCTGATAGAATCTTGATATTCTACCGCCATCGAGAAAGCATCGTACATAATGTGAGATGCTGTTGCGTTTTATTCTTCCAAGATTTTTCTTTTTTTTTTTTCTTTTTTTTTTTGATTTCTTGGCCTTCCATATTACATAAGGCAAGCGGAGTTGTCGTGTGCTGCACAAATTGAGAAGGATCTGAAGTTGATAGCAGCACGTTAGCATCCTTCTAAGAGTTCATGATACAAAGTCGAGTGTTGTCAATTAGAGCCCAGAGCCATCGAATCCAAGAGGAAAAGAATGATACATAAGAAAAGTTTCATCAACTTTGACGTGGCTATCGATCATCATAAAGTAGATATGTTATTAGAGACTCAATAGGCAATCTTCTTCGTGCTGAAGGTAAATTACTTCATACTTTAGATGTTTTATAAACTAAACTAGTTGCATCTTGCACAGGATTATCAATTATCGTTATGAAATTTTATAACTTAACAATACACATTGAAGGAGACTCTGCCTCAGTCATCAAGTAGTTAAAATCTCCTAGAAAAACTTATATGTTACAAGTCTCCTCTACTAGCTGATATACATAACTGGTTGATAACTACTTTGAGCTATAAAATTTCTCATACTCATCGCACAAGCAACAAAACAGCTGACTATGTGGCTAAGTGGGCATTGGATAAGAATTTTACTCTACTTTCAATCGATGCTATACCCCACTAATTTAATATCATTTTGCAGGCTGATAAAGGGAGATTAATAGTCGTTCGCTCTTAATCTAAATATCATCATGGAATTCAATTTTATTATACATATTCACATATTCCTGTTTATAATTAATTGGGTTCATGAGTAGGTTATTGATGAAAGCAGTCTTGAACCAGTCCTATCTTCCTCTATAGTTATTTTTGCAAACAAGCTTACTTTTTTACATTTTCTGTGCAATCATGGTGCTGTCAGGCAGATTATATGGATCGTATTAAAGTTTTATTCATTTTACTATCACAACAAGGTATCTTATTTCATTCACAGGTCACAGGCAGCAGCCAGCAACCAAATAAAGAAGGAAAAAGTCAATGAAAGTCTCAAGAGCTACTCTATAATCTAGGGCATTTTCAAACTAGGTCTGCAGTAGCTACAATTGCAAAGGCCTATAGATGTATTTTACTTCATATGGAAATGTCTACGGCTGGTTCACTATATCTGCTTTGATGGATTGCACTTTGCAACTTGTTCATATGATTTTGTAGTCTCTTCAATTTTATGGCTTTTAATGCTTATTGTCCATGAACTATTCTAAGAAGCTAACCACCTATTCGATTTGTTGCCTACTTTGCTTTCCTCTCAAATATCATTACGGCAGGAATCCATCTCCACATATAACTCTTTATGGTGGAGAGAAGTTGTCAGCTTCTTCAACTATGACCTGCTTTCACCTCTCTGTACAGCGAGAATTTTTTATCTTTAATCTATCGTACATATTAGAAATCAATTACTTCACTACTCTTTATTCATGTCGTTGCCCTATACCACATCTACTAGTTTTAAGACTTGTAAACAAGTTTTATACCAGCCTTCTTTTTTCCATCCCATGAACTCCTGGTCTGTAAATTATTATTCTCTCAACATTGAAAGCTGATACATAGTTTTGTAATGTTTTTTTTTTTTTTTGACGAAAAGGAGGAAGTAAGTTGCTTCCACCATGTATTAAGATTATAAAATAGCTATGTAGTATAAGTAGAGGTAGAGGCCATATATAGATGTAGACTATTTTTTTAGTTGTGGTCCCATCCATACAGACTAAAAAATAGACTCTGAAAAATACCCATTACAAGTATTAACAGCATTCTGAAAACTATAAACGGGCTGTCAAACAACTTGGTCAGTCCAAAATTCAAAATCAACCCCCTAAACAGCATAAAAGATCTCTAGGATGGACTCCGACCATAACCTCAAGATAGAACGAGCTATTTTTAGAAGACAGATAACTTGAAGATTTAACAGAAAGTAAACAGGCTTCAAATTATGAAGATTCATAATTGGTGTTCAGGCTTTGGAACAGAGTTGGTTGCAGAACTCGGAATACAGACTTCAGATTTTAGACTTCTAATTTAGGATTGAGAAGGATTTCAGACTTTGGAACAGAGAAGGATTTCAGATAAGACATTGTCATCTTCATGCTTAGAACCCAGCCGATAAAATTGATGCGCCTCATCTACTTCTCCAGAAGCCAAGACAGATGGAAACTCGAGATCGCCGCTCTCGCAAGTCAGGTGGGAAAGAGGTTGTCTTCAAAATCACCACTCTTCGATTGGAAGATTATGGATTATATCCCTCCCACTTGGTAGCTAACGAAGAACTCAATATTCGAGTCAAGAGGAGCTTACTCTAACATGGAGGTAACAGAAGTAGCGGGGTTTGCTAGCTTGAGAATGCGATGACAGAGAAGAGTTGGGAGTAGAAAAATGATTTAGGAACTTGGCAAAGAAAAATTGACTCGCTTGATCTTAGATCAAATAACATCAAAGATCTTCAATTGATTTGATTTGCAAAGAATCAACCAATCTCTAAAGAGAGACAATGCATTGTCTTCAACTATCTGCACCGAAGAGACTTTATTCAGAAAGAGTCCAGCATTACGCTCCTTCTAGCATCTCCAGGCAATGACAGAGAAGAGTATCGGAATAATTGATTGTGAAGATTGTGGAAACTTTGCCTGTGTCCAATCTATGCAGATATACCTGAAAGTGGACTGAGGGTAGAGCGTACCCAGGGCTACACACATGGTGCTCCAGATCTTGGAGAATAGGGGGCGGTAGGAGAAGGGATGATCAATTATTTCCGATGACGAACCACAGATGGCACAGCCACCCAAAAACTTACCTAGCTTCTTTCCAATCGCTTCTCTTGTATTTAGTTTATACTTCCAGCACAATCACAGAAAGCACCTTATTTTCAGAAGAATTGATAGGTTCCATAATTTAAAGGCGAATCTACAAATTGTGCTAGAGAAGTTGAGGAATTGATAAAGTGAGGTAGTAGAGAACTCACCATTGCAAAAAGCCTTCCAAATAATTCGATCTTCTTCGTTGCTGAGAGTGACGGAGTTTAAAAGATGGGTAATGAGATCCAATTGAGTGCGTACATCAAATGATGGATTCAACGGTAGTTTGAGATGCCAAGAATGTGATCTGAGTTTGAAGTAACTTACTATTGTGCCGTTTTTATTTTTACATAGTTTGAAGAGATCAAGGAATAGAGTTTGAAGAGGAACATCTATAATTCAATTATCCTTCCAAAAGAGGGTTCGCAATCCATTCCCACAAAAAAAATGAGTGCAATTTCAGAAAGCAAGTAGGCTTCGTATAACGTCTCACCATAAGGAGGAGCACCTCCTAGGAGGTTTCCAAGAGATCCCAACTCTAATGTTGCTTTTTATAATATAACCACTTAACACTATTTTATCAAAAAAAAAAAAAAAAACTTTCATGACATTGTTGGTTACTAGTCCTTTGCCCTTCACATAGCTATTTTATGCTATCTTCACATAGCTAATGAAATGAATATGAATAATTTGAGATCAAGCCATGTCATTAGCGAATAGGTCCAACTTGATCTATACATGACACGGAATAAATTGAGCCTAAAGTTTAAAATCATGTTTGGTTGGGTCATTCAATAGGATAGATTAAGCCTAAATTTGATGTTCGATGTTTCTTTTGGACTTTTTTTTTTTTCCAATTATTGATGCTAAAATCTTATCCGATTTTGATGGCCTCAAGGGCACTAGTCAATCCATGGAGGGATGTTGATCTACTTATACATGAAAAAAAGAGAAAAGCTCACTGATTTTGTTCTAGTTGAGTCCTCTAATGCCCAAGTCAAGAAGGACTTTGGAACGACAACAGTAAAAAGAAAATATAAAAGAAGGTTATAGTAGTTTAGATATTAAGATGGAAATTTATGACTAAAAGGCTTGATCTTCATTAACTATAATAATGGGTTTATATACATGTTATATGAGATGAATATCCCTACATCAAAGGGGTCGAACAAAATTTGATATGATACATACAAAGAGAATCCAATAAATATGTATAATCTTGGCATGAAGCATGTAATAAAATTTGATTAAGAAATGAAATATATCTTAATTGCATAATCGGCAATATCATAGCCAGCCATATCTGTCAAATATTGATTTGCCATGAGAAGCAATCAATGATTTCCATCATATGGTATTACATAGTTGGTCATATCTATTTGGATTTGGTTGCATTATTTTTCGGAAGTATTAACAAGAGATTTAGATCACACAAGGTTGTATGATATTATCAATAAAATATCTGCTGAATATGATATTTTTAAGTCTTTTATTTCACCTTGATCTTTTTACCTCGATCTTATAAAGTCTATCCTTTCATCCTTGTCTTCTTAAGTTAGTCATTTTATATCAGTCTTCTTAAATCGGTTGTTTTATATTGGTCTTCTTAAGTTGGTCATTTTATGTCAACCTTTTTAGATTGGTTGTTTCACCTCGATCTTTTTTATGTTGGTCATTTTATCCCAGCTTTTTTAGGTTAGCTTTAAGAGTTCAGCTTTGGGGAGTTCAGCCTTGGGCTCCTTCACTTAGTCTTTTAAGGTTAGCTTCAAGAGCTTGCTCAGCCTTTGGGAGTTCAATCTCGAGAAGTTTGATCTTAGGAGTTCAGCTTTTGAGAGTTCATGCTTTGGAAGCTTAGTCTTAGACTTCTCGTCATGGCCTTTGGCTTACTAACCAAGTCTCAATATTTATTTTGGTATTCTCACCTTAGCATTGGCTTTCACTTTAGCCTCAATCATCCCCTTAGGCCTTTACTTTGGCATTGGTCTTCACCTTGCTCTTGGGTTTCACTTTAGCTTTGGTCTTAATCTTGATCTTAACCTTCATCTTGGCCTTAGCTTTCATCTTGATTTCAGCCTTTATCTTGATCTTGGCTTTCACCTCGACCTTGTCTTTCACTTAAATTGAGTTTTTACTTTAGCATTGGCAACTTATAGACCTATTGACCTACAAGAAAGAAGAACATAATGATGGATGAAGGCTTGAAAGTCTTTCACCATGTCTTTCACCATGAAAGCTTTGAGCTATAGAAGTTTTTTTTTAAGAGCATATCCATTTTGGATCCTTAGGTATCTTTATATAGACATGAGAGCAAGTCCATTACAGCTAGAGGTGAAAATCAAGGATGAGCCATATGAGTTATAACCCTTTTTTTTTTTTTTTTATTATGAGTCATAATCATTCTTTCATTATTGGATCCTTATAATTATAGAAGTGTAATCATCGAGAATTCAAATCCTTTCAAATTACCTACCACGTATCTATCCATCGTAGATAGATTGATTTTATATCATATCACATAAGCGTTTGAATTCCGCAACAAAACGGAGTCCGGGTCTGCTATCTATAGACCGGATCTGCTCCAAACATGGATCGGGTACAACCTTGTCACCTTCCGTCGTTGGGGCTGGGTTGGCCAAGTGCAATCCCAGCCGGAGGATTTCTAGCTGATGATTAGATGTCAGCTAGCACATTCGAACTCAAAAAAACCCTACCCCCAACATCATTATTCGGAGGGTAAAACTGTAAATTAAGGAAAGTTTCGGATTCCCTCTCCGCGAAGCGACCGATAGGCGCCACTGCACCATATAGTTTGAAACCCCCGTAAACGACCGGCCTCCGACTAGATAGTCGTAGGCCTCCTAGTCTTATTCGGGGACGTGTGTGCGCGTGCCGTTTAATAATTCTGCTCTTACGCTCTCTCCCTGTGCCTGTCTCCGCCCCTTCTTTTCTCCCCACCCTCCCCTTCCGTTCAACCATCGCCCTGCCGTGAAGGGGACCCCTTAAGTCGGCGCGCGTCGGTGATCCGACCGTTCTCATCTTTCCTATAAAACCCCCCCGATCTCTTCCGTTCCCTGTTGTTGCCCCTTCCCCCCCTTGGAGCGATCGAGGTCGTCGGGGGGGCGATCTCGTCGGAATTCCAGATCCAGATCTTTCTTCTCCGATCGGACTCCTCCCGGGGCCGTTTCTTGGAGGCCCTAAGTTGGCGCTCGAATCGGATCGGTGTAGCCTTGATCTAGATCTTCTCTCGTCCTTAGGAATCATGGAGGCCATGGAGGAGTTGATCCAGCTATCGGACTCCATGATCCAGGCGGCGGCCCTCCTCGCCGACGAGGACCCCGACGAGCCCTCGTCCAAGAGAACCTCCACCTTCCTCAACGTCGTCGCCCTTGGCAATGTCGTAAGCCCGCTTCTGACCCTACTTGCCCCCTTCTCTCCCTCCTTAACTCGTGGTTACGATTATCTTGTCTATTCTTGAAACCCTAAAACTCTAAAACATGGGTTGTTTTCTTGACGGATTCGGTTGTTCTGCTCTTCGTCTGAATTACGTTTAATCTTTTTGGAAATCTCATTGCTCTAAGATGTTCCCAGGGCGCTGGAAAATCGGCGGTCTTGAACAGTTTAATCGGGCACCCTGTTCTGGTACGCTTTCTTGGAAATTAACTACCAAGGCTTTATTTTGTTTCCTTATTTTAAACCTTTCCTATGAATCCGGCTTGTATTGATGGGTGTTTGTCATCTTGTTAAAGCCGACGGGAGAAAACGGTGCCACTCGAGCACCCATCAATATTGATTTGCGAACAGATGGTTCACTGAGCAGTAAATCGATCATCTTGCAGATAGACAACAAATCTCAGCAAGTTTCGGCAAGTGAGATATCTTATAACCCTGATGAACGCATTTATTTATGTACTCCTCGTGGTTTCTTTTCTTCTTTTAGTACTATCAGGTAATTAGATGGTTTGCCCCCCTTTTTTCTAGTAATTTTTTTGTTAACCATTTTACCGTGGTGACTTGATGAGCCTCTATTGCTGTGCTTCCTGCGTCTTGATCGTGATAGCTGTGGCACTTTTTTCTTTTTGCTGTAGGTGCTCTTAGACATTCTCTTCAGGATAGACTGAGCAGGGGCACAGGAGTTCATAGTTCAGGAAAGAGCCGTTCAGATGAGATATACTTGAAGCTACGGACTAGTACAGGTTTGGCGATCTTTTTTCCCCTCTCAGATACAGCTTTAGATTCCACTGACCCTGTCACTGTTCTATGCTCCGTAACACTGAAAATTAGTTTTTACAAACTATGATTTTTTTCCTCAGCTTTCTTGAAAGTATGGAGGTTTTGATAAGTGTGTTTATTGTTTGGGCGGTGGGGGGGAGTAAAATCCGAAATCTCTAATTTGCCATGAGTGTAATGTGGAGAGCAAAAATGATAACTATCACCTTCATACCACAAAAAGCTTGTCAAGTTCCATACTTGTCCCTGGCTTATTATTGTCTTTCCTGTTGTACCTCTGTCTATAACATTGTCAAGGGCTCAGTCATGATGTACAGGAATAATTTGCTTATTTTTAAACTAAAAAAGAAAGGTAACATACCGAGAGAAAATACAGATGCTTTTATGGCTGGAATTTATAGAGTTTTGTCAGCTTGGTTTTTTTTGGAAACCAGTAAAATATTTGGGCCCAATGGTTGTCTGGCAGTGGGTTTTGGATTGGGTTAGCTGGCCAGCGATCATACTTATTAATAGACTGGAAAAACCAGTGGCTGTTTTGATTGCTTAAGAGTTATGTGATTGAGTATATATTAGAGATCTTAGCGGTCAGGTTAAATGAGAAGATAAGTGTTTGGTAACAGGGTGTTCTCACTTGATATCTTTAAATTTACATCTCAAGGCTGCTTTTAGGAAGACCTTTGGTGCTACAGTAGAATGACTATGATTTTAATTCAAAATCGTAGGGTTACACTGCATACTTAGCTTACAACCTTTGCCCCATCAATTAATATTCAAATGGTTTTATACCAACGGTTGTGTGCCAGTCCTTAAAACTTGACATCTCTTGCTTTATTCATTGTTGGACCTCAGCACCCAATTGTCATGTTGTTTATTTATTTTGTTCCACATCAATAATGATTTTTTTTTTTTTTAAATATTATGGATTTCTTTATCAATTATTGCAGTGCAACTAACCACCCAATTTCCACGTCTTCATACTTCGTTTTTGCTCTTGAATCTCTAAGGGATCTTATGGTCCATCTTATCCTCATTCATCCTCTGGTTTTACCCCTTTTTCCTTTGGTTTCTACTTTCTAGTATCTGTAATTACAAAAGAATGTTGTTTTGCCAGACTTACTAGCAATATCACTTGATAATCCATACCCCACAGCAATTTTTTCATTAGCAGAACTGCTTGTAAGGTTGCCATTTGAATTTGAATCATCATCGCCCATTTTCATGTTCTTGAATTTCTGCTTTTGCTTTCAATGAACTAACTTTAGATATTTAGGAGGCTTCTTAATGTGTTAATGTAATATGATATTGGTGGTCGAGACTAAGAGGAGGTGAACACCAAATGGTAACTTTCAGCATATGATTGGAGTAAAACATGAATCCATGAATAGGATTATAGGTGGAATGAACTGTCAGACTTTAATGGGGGTACACTTGATTCTTCAAACATATCTTTCCTAGATGGCTGTTTAGCTGTGCACTTTGACCTTAATTAAACTCTTTGTGCTGGTGGTCTTTTCACGAGAAGGTGCATTAGAAGAAGAATTAAGCACATGCTTTATGATTGCCTAACACTACAAACCTTAAAAACTAATCTGCAATGTTTATCTTGCATTACTTGCTTTCAGGTGGTTGTTTGCTTTCTTTACTGACACTGTTTAGCTGCAGCATACTTTGAATTCTGTTAATTTTTGTTGTATTGGTCACTTCTACTCTGAGCTAACATGCTTTTCTTTTTACCAGCTCCTCCTCTCAAATTGATTGACCTTCCTGGTTTAGACCAGCGGGCCATGGATGAGTCCATGGTAAGCGGCTATCAACACTTACCTTCATCCCAGTATTCATAGATGTTATTGTATAATTACCTATCTTTCCACTGATAGCTGCTAAATTTTTGATGATATGTATGATATGTGCCAGATAAGAGTAATTGGCAGTATAGAAATCGAGCTGAAAATAAGCAAAATAATGGTTATGTAATGGTTTTGAATTTGCTTGATGTTCTTTCCAGAACATCTGTTCTGGCAGCACTAATTCCTTTCGTCTTTATTGGGGGATGTGGTGGTAACATGTATTGTTTCAGATCAGTGACTATGCTGCACATAATGATGCAATATTGCTAGTTATTGTACCAGCTGCCCAAGCACCGGAAGTTTCTTCATCTCGAGCTCTTAGACTAGCTAAAGAATTTGATGTGGAAGGTTCGTACTACTCTATAGCTAATTGCCCAATCTCCATAGTTATATCGGTAATTGTTGGAATGATATTTATGTGAAGCTTGTTTACCGATGTTTTTGTCTGTTGTCATCAATTGATTTTGTTGTCGTTGTTGTTTGGGTGTTTCTGTGTTGCAGGGACAAGAACAATTGGTGTTGTTAGCAAAATTGATCAAGCAGCTGGAGATCAGAAAAGTCTTGCAGCTGTTCAAGCTCTTCTTCTGAATCAGGGACCATCAAGAACTTCTGATATTCCATGGGTTGCATTGATTGGACAATCTGTTTCTATTGCTTCAGCACAAGCTGGATCTGTGGGATCTGAGAATTCGCTTGAAACCGCTTGGAGAGCTGAGAGTGAAAGTCTTAAATCTATACTTACAGGAGTTCCCCAAAGCAAGCTTGGCAGAGTAGCATTGGTGGATAACCTTGCCAAGCAGATTCGCAAACGCATGAAGCTTAGGCTTCCGAACCTTCTTTCGGGGTAAATCTTTTTACAAGTTTTGCATACTTTTAGCTGCACAATAGTTATATTCTATCAAATATTACCTTACACTGATTAATAAATTCCAAATGTTTGTTTGGAATTTCAAGTGTTTGGATGAAAATTATGCTAAACATATTAAATTCTCAGTGTGCTTTTCATCTCTTCATCCCTATTTTCCATTTGATTATGAGTTACCCACTTTAAGAGGCATACTGGATTCACCATAATAAAAAGGTTATTTAATTGGCCCAACATCTTCGATTGACCTCTGTATTACTCTTCTCCCTAAAATGAAGTATTAACATGGTCTCAGTCATTGGCTGTGTTTAAACTACATCAAATGAAGTAATGCACAATTCCTATGTGAGATGTGAACCATCCATGCAGTTTTTCACATTTGCTGTGGACATGGCATGCTGGAATTGATGGCACCTGGTAGTTGTTGTTTCAAGCATGTTAGAGATATGGACTGATGCAGAAAATATCTAGTTTAAGGGTGTTTGTTCATATGCTAATCCTTGTTTATCATGTCATCTTCGATATTGGAGGGGTTGTTACATTTTTTCCTTTTAAGTTCATGCTTGCCTATGAAACTATTTTCCCTCCCATGGTGGATGCATTTCATTCTTGCATTATGTGACACTCTTTCTCCTCAAGCAACATGATTTCAGATTAGAGAATTCCATTCCAGGTTTGTTGCTATAATTTCAATGACTTAAATGTGAGATTCAGCTCAATCTCTGCTAACTTACATCAATGTAGAAATTGATTTGCCAGCTCCAAAAGATGGTATACTTGTCAAGAATGCCGCGGGCTGAAGTTGATCATCTCATAGATATTTTTGCTGGCTTACATTCTAAAATTGAGAGAAAGTCATGTAAAATTTGAATAACTTTTATTGTTCAAATTAATCCTTGCAGGTTACAGGGTAAGTCTCAGATAGTGCAAGATGAATTGGTAAGGCTTGGTGAACAAATGGTACAAAGTGCAGAAGGTACTAAAGCTATTGCTTTGGAGCTTTGCCGAGAATTTGAAGATAAGTTTCTTGCACACATTGCAGGTGGTGAGGTCAGTAGTTCCTTATAATGTTTGTGGTTGTATCCTGAGCTTTTCTTTTTTCTGCATATGAAACTGATATGCAGTTGCAAACCTCCGGTTGGGCTACATCATCATGTGCTTGCATTCCCTATATCTTTTAACTTCGGAAAATAGGTTGGTGATTGCATATCTTGCTACACCGCATTGCCATTTGATATAAGGATTAGGGTGCTTCCATGTTCCAACCATGCTTTAACTTGCTGGCATCTTGAATTGGAGATACCTCACTATAATATCTGGGCAACATGAGTAAATATTGAAGAAAATAGAGCAAATAACTGACATAGGTAACAATCCTTCTCCTGTAATATGTGGTTCGCTATAAGAATCTTGCTTTCTAGTAAGTTTAGCTATTAGATCAGTTCATTTGACATGGAAGGTATTCTAAACCATTTGTTACTAGCTCTTCTCAGGTGCATATAAATAGTATTTTTATGGGCTGGAAACCTGATAGCTTCGGAGTAAGTGGGGTGCTCAGCTGGACATCTAGCTGGATTCTTGATTAGAGTAAAACTAGAAAATTAGCAATTAGTTGAAAGAAATTAAAGGTTAAAAGTTCAATTGGGAAAACATAACTTCTATATCAATTTGAGAACCTATTTTTGTATAATATGGAAGTCACCAATGGAAATTCGGTTATCTTTACAAATTAATAAATATTAGTTATTCATAAAAATTTGATTCAAAGTTTATGGTGACAAGCAACTCTATCAAGTAATGAATGACCAACAGCCTCCAAAGTTAGAAATGAAAAGTTCGGAACTTGTGATGAACCAACAATGAGGGTTACAATCAGCACATTTGACACTCCAAATGCTGCAACCACCCGACAATCCAGACACATCTCGAGTAAAACCTGCCTGAGATAGGTGAGCTGCTTGAGGACATGCTAGATGGCCTGTTGCATACATGGGTCATTTGGTTGGTTGGGCCCAAGTAGGGCTATGGAGGATTGCCTAAACCTAGGTGATGGTATTTAGAATAATTCACCTTCATCCTGTGTATCTGACTAGAAGAGGAAATAGGCCTTTGGAAAGACCCAATTGAGAATAAGGGGTGGATGGCAAGTGGGGCAGCGAGCCTTTGTTCTTTCTTTTCTTTCCTTGTCTTTCTTCTTCCTTTATTTTTTCTCTTTTGTTTCTTTTATCCTCTCTCTCTCTCTCTCTCTCTCTCTCTCTCTCTCTCTCTATCTATCTATCTATCTATCTATCTATCTCTTGGCCCCTTCCTCCCTCCCCTTCATCTTGTCCCTCCTAAGTCTAGACCCTTGGCTGTTGCTTCCTTCATGCTATTGGTAAGATCAAATGGCCCTCATACTTCTTAACTGCTGGAGATGGCCTTGCTCAATATGGCTAGGCGGCCAGTCCTCTAGGCTGGCTTGGGTAAGTTTGGGGCCTCGCAACTTGAATCACTGAGGTACAGTACATGATAAGGGGGATAGTTAATCTTTATTCTTGCCTGACCTAAACTCAAAAAAGAAAAGGGGTAACCATCTAAAAAAAATAAGTCATCAATCCTAAAAGAAATTCTAAGCAAGGATTCAGGTCCCAGGAGACGACCTGTGGGACATCGGGATGGGGTGTCATCTCATGTGTCGGGACAGGGCTGTCCGGCTAGCGTCCTAGCATTCCATTTAGGACATCTTGGGACATCCATCCTCAGTGTCAGGATGGGGTAGGACGGAGCCACGTCCTGTTCCAAGAAAACATCGGGATAGTTATGTCCCACAGGATTTAAAACCTTAATTCTAAGACTTAACAAAATATCATGCCTAGCTTTTCCACACCCCTATTAGCCCCATTCACCCTTAAACTTGATTTTCTTATGGAATAACCTAAGTCATTGGTAAGGCAAATGTGTATCAGTATATCTCAAGTACTTCATATTACTGAGATATAATCTTGAGGATATTGGAATGAAGAGGGTTTAGTGTGAGGAAAGTACCATTTCGTTATTCTAGATTTGAGATAATCTTTGGGATATTTTATAATTGCAGCTTATGGGTTTGCCAGTATTTTTTGTGGCTTTTTAAGATTGATTTATGTTATTTTGAGTTTTAGTACCAATCATGAGCAAGCATCCAGTGAAGTTGGTGAGCCATCTTCTGTATAAGTTGTATATGTGAGTTTAATAGTTGGAAGTGGAATCATTTATAATTAGGTTTAGAACCATCTTAATCCGTTACCCTCTTTAATTTGTTTTTTTAATAATTTGAGCTTATTACCGTTTATAGTATTGTGACATATTGAAGTCCTTTCAAGTTCTGCTAGTCTATTACAAGCCTAGTTAATCTCCTCTGGTGCATTTGGCTCTTAACATCTGTAATCAAATCAGTAAGCCATGACAAGAGATTACAAGATTGTGGGGCCTTTGAATTTCATGGCCTTCAAGCGATCAATTGTGAAAGATACACATGCAGACTGCATGGTACTTATCCATTAGTTTTCCTCACATGAAGACAATAGACTCACTGTTGGAAAGATGATCCAATCATTTTGATCTCCCTAGCAGAATGTTATGATTTCATCACACCTCAAATAATCGATGATGCTTATGGTCAGTCACACTGCTATTTAAGGACTCAACCAATGGATATTCTGATAAGGAGGTCCAATGATCAGATTTGGTCCTTTCAGTTAATGAAGCATGCATGGAGAGAATGCGAGAGTGCAACAAACTTATTCTACTTTGGTGGGTTATTATTATTATTATTATTTTGTAGTAATTTAACAACTTTTAATCATGCCTGAGGCTTGATAGAAACTTCATATATATATATATATTTAGTATTGATCTTAAGGTAAAATTTTAGAGACAATGGCCATGTCATTCTATTTAGTGCAATAGTAGATATGACTGATAGCTACTGATAATCTTACAAGACATTAAGTGGCATAATTGCAAGTACCATCTGGAAGGACTAGCAAGGTCTTTTCTCAGTGCACCCATTCAGTGATTTGTGTTGGAGGAACAGGAGCAGACAGAAAGGTGTCAATGCTTGCATTGAGATGATTGCAAAGAGGGAACAACGTGGTAAAACTGCAAACGGGAGTGCTTATTGATGATGAGACCAGTCCATGATCTTGACAATGGATGAGACCAGTCCATGACCTTGACAACTCCGTTGTTTCAGAATAACATGTCAACTTGAGTGCAGACAGACATTTATCTTAAAGTCAATTGATGATGTTGAATTTCTTTCTTGCCTAGCAGGACAATAGTGCTCTCAGATCATGTGAGCTAAGGGCATTTGAACATTGGGCAACAACGTTCTTCATAATTTTAGAAGCACTAATGACTTTCTTTATTAGAATGTTGCTAAAGCGTTCTCTTGTTGGGTGGGAAATTCTGGTCTTCTGCATCCCTTCTATTATAGTCCACTTTCAACACATGCTCTACAAGAAGAAAGTAATGAACACCCACACCATGCTGGTATGTCAAATGTTGATATTTATTGTTCAATTTGACATGATAAGTGTGATACTTGAATCTGTTGTTAAGTTAAATATGCTGCAGAGATGAGGGATATTTCTGAGATGATCTGCACCTTAGTTTCCTAATTTTGGTGCCAGTGCAGGAATGGATTTCATTGCAGGTGAGAATGTGGATCACCTGAAAAGAAAATTCTAGCAAGGATGCGCTAAGGATCTGTGTTAGCAGAATAGATGCATCTTGCTATTAGGGTCTACACATCTGAGGAAGTTCCAAATTAACCACACTATGGAATTGAAAGCTGATCAGGCTAGACCAGGCTATTTAAAGGCTGTGGAATTCTTTCATTTGGGTCATAGAAAAGTTTTCAAATGACCATAATGGATGGAAATTATTTATGTCTTTTAGGATATGTTTGGTTAGGATATGTTAGATTACGGGATAATTTGATAATTCACGGGAATCATTTACCTGAGAAAATGATCGCGGAGGAAAAATTTTTTTACTATGTGTGGTTGGTGGGAAAATTACTTTAGAAAATGACATCGAAAAAGGATTATTACGTTTGGTTGCAGATAATCCTACATGGGAATATGACAAAATTTACAAATATACGCTTCAATATAAAATATTTTTTTAATACTAAAATAGCATCATTATCTTCAATTAGTTTTTATATGATGACTATAATCACATAACCCTTTGCATAATGCCATCTCTATCTTAATTTTTTTACAAAATCTTTTTATTAAATAAAATTTGAAGGACATTAAAATAAAGTCAATGATTACATATGCAGCTTTATTAGGGGTATTTTTGTCAAACATTGATTACCCCATTCGGAAATTTGCCAAATACCAACCCTCTCATGGTATTTGTTTTACTATCTCCCTTTGTAAAATAAGCATGGGGCTTATTAATTTTTTTTACCATCTCTTTCTTCTACTTTTTATACCAAACATGATAATCTGACATGGGAATCATTTTTCCATGCCAAATTACTCCCAACCAAACGGCCCCTTAAGCATTACATTTTGGGAATTAAAGCTTGCACTGCTTTGTAACAATGAACAGCATTTTAATACAATATCCTTTGTATGGTATGAATGTTGACTTGTATTTGCTGGCTGTCTTGTTTCATTTGTTTAGACAATACTTAAGGCATGTAATTCTCAAATGTCCATCAGTCATTTAATTTCAGTCATTGATTGATCCTCTGCTCTTTGTTAGATACTCCTAATCCATGCATTTCATTTACAGGGTGCAGGTTGGAAAGTTGTTGCCAGTTTTGAGGGGAACTTTCCTAACAGAATAAAGCAGCTTCCACTGGACAGACATTTTGACATCAATAATGTCAAAAGGGTAGCTTATATGTATTTATTTATTAATCAGCTGTTATTACTCTGATCACTAGCTTCTAATTGCTCCTTTTATCTGATTCTGCAATCTAGATTGTGCTGGAAGCTGATGGTTATCAGCCATATTTAATTTCTCCTGAGAAAGGTTTGAGATCTTTGATAAAAGGAGTACTAGATCTTGCAAAAGAACCAGCACGCCTTTGTGTGGATGAGGTATTTCAAATAATTGTATGGCATCCTGTTTGCTTAGTTGACAAAATCTATAGTTACGTGTTGAATTTTTTCATTGAATGATTTACATGAACCATTGTGCATTCTTTGCATTCTACATAATTTCCATGCAACTTCTACATCTTGGATGTTGTGATGTTGGAATAGATGTACTCTTATCTTTTGAAGTATTAAATGGTCCTTGGTTGCAGTTCTGCTTTGTTATGGAATTTGTTCATTTGTACTTTACAGGGTTCATCAGCATGTTTCTCATTTCCAAGTACAGACAGGTCTTAGTAAGGATCAGTACCCTTGTATGTTCATTTTGTTCTTGTATTAATCTTTATTGAAGTTCATTTCTGTGTATTTTCACTTCCTCTCCTTATCAGGTGCTGAAGATTTCCTCTCTCTCCCTCACTTTCCTCACTCTTTCTCTAACATTTGCTTCCAGTTGCTTGCATTAATATCTTCAACTTTTTTTAGGAACCACCACCAACTTTTTAAATGGGGGCTAGGCATGATTTTTGAATATTTGTATTCCTTTTCTGCAGGACTATAATAAATTTACATTCTAATATGTGTAAGACCATCTACTTGTCAAGGACATAAAACCTATCATGTAAAATTGACAATCATTTTTTAACATAATTTTAATGTCTTTTTGTACATAATATATATGTTGGATGAATCTGTAAATTTGGGGTGCATATCTTCTATTGGTACTTATATTTTCAAATGTCCAAACAGGTTCACCGTGTTTTGATTGATATCGTTTCTGCTGCTGCAAATGCTACCCCAGGACTTGGCAGATACCTATCATACAAGCGTGAGGTAGGGTTGCTGTCAATACTGATCTCATTTAATAGTAACAATTTTTTCCCCACTCCTTTCATTCCGACTACTATATATGGCTGTTCCTCTGATAGTTTTCTATAGAATTTGAGTATCATAGTGTTTTTTTTGGCAAGGTCATTGCAATTGCAAGTGCTGCACTAGAAGGTTTTAGGAATGAAGCTAAAAAGATGGTCATTGCATTAGTTGACATGGAGCGTGCTTTTGTTCCTCCTCAACATTTCATCCGTCTAGTACAACGAAGGTTTGTTTTTGTGTCCTGATGATTCTATTGTTTGATCAGACTAGGCTGATAAATTTCACATTCATGATTGATGGGCTTATATCCACCAACACATTTACATTCATGATTGATGGGCTTATATCTAATAGATAGATTGCTACGATCTGCCCAAGCAATTGTCCTTGTTATGGTGCACCCCCCAGCCCTCCCAACCCAAAACCAAAAAAAAAAAAGAGGAGGAAGAAGAAGAAGAAATGTTACTGTAATGCCAATTATGTTCTTCGTTACCTGCATCTACACTTGATAGCTGATGCAATACCACATCTGTAGCAAAGCATTGACTATCCCTTGTGAACTCAACTGCTTATGGGTTTTTTTTTTTTTTTTCTTTCCTTTTTTTTTTTTTGGTGAAAAAATGTTCCTACTACTTTTAAGTGGTTCATCATTAGTGTAACCTATGAAGTATCAACAGAAGTCTCCTTTTTTAATGCTTTTGTGTATTATTTTATGTACTTGACTTTTTATATTTTTTAAAGATTTAATCAGAATTGCAGGCCATTGTGAGTTTGCAGAAATCTGTATTCATGTTACTTGTAAACCCAAAGCTATCATTAGCTAGAGGATATTGCAGATTAAGCATATAATATGAATTATATTGTGCCTTTTCATATCTTGAACAATTGAGTTGCATTGCTAATTTTTTGGGAGAGCATAGACTGAGGATCGCAAAGTCTTTGGACTTTGCATTCCTCTTTTCTTTGGGTAACCCATGTAAGATATTACTGTTTCTGCTGGGCTGAAATTTATTTATATAAAGGTTATGTGTTTAGGTGATTTGAATCCAAACATTCTAAGGTTTTAAATTACAAATTAGGTTATTCATTCTAGATTTTACCCAAATGGCACACTTTGTTTTCCTTTTTGCAGATTCTCACCGCTATTGCGGGAATAGCATAGTTTCAAAATTTTTTGGATGCTTTTGGCCTTTTGGCTCCAGCAGATACTCTCCAGACATATGTTTAAATGAAGTTGAATGTACATACTTGAGTATGTAATGCAAATTCTCTGGCTGGAGTGCATTAGTGGGACAAGGGGCGAAAGTATCTGAAAATTTCAGGATTGGATCATTCTTGCTATAGAAGTAGTTGTACAAATCTGCAAAAGCAAAAATAAAGCTGGCCCTTTCTGTAAATATTTACTTTTTTTTTCAAACTCATTTCAACCATTATTAGATCCAAGTATTATTGCAGAATCTTGAAGATTCATCTTAAAGGCAGCGGTATGAGTCACGTTAAATTCATAAGATCAGATTCATCATAAATTAATCTCACGTAGCATCATAAATAGTAGCATTTATGCTTAGAGTCACATGACTACATTAAGTGCCTGTTTGGGTTGGCAACAGGTAGGGTTTGGATAGAGTATTGTACTATCCATTCCCAAATCCAAACTTAATATCCCATATCTAAATCCTATTCGATACCTGATTAGGTAAGAAAAGAGATACCCATCCCCATACTTAATGGGTTCGGGAATACCCACGGGTAATCCATTCCCTATACCCAACCTATACCACCCCATACCCAAAAAAATAAACAACCAAAATAATTTTATGCATATTATCAACCAAAACAGAATTACCAATTCAATATAAAACATAATTTATAAGTCCAGATTTATGAAAATCAAACATAGAAAAAGAATTACAATGCAACATAGAACATAACCATTAAATTCATTATTTTATCCATAAAAATTCAGTATCGTGCTGAAATAGTAGTGAACTTGAATACAATGCAATATTTTATGCATATAAAAATATTAATTATTTTATTCTATAATAAAAAATATTAAGTGAAAAAGAAGCTTGAGATACTAAAAGATAATGAGAATGAAGAAAAAATATATAAATACAATTCAATAATTGATGAAATTAATATAATTATCATATTAACTATAAATTGAATATATATATATATATATATATTCGGATATGGTTTTGAGTATTATCCATAGGTTCGGGTTGGGTTCGGGGTTGGGTTTGGTTAGAAGACAATACTACTTATACCTGTGCTACAGTTTTCGGGTTTGGGGAACCTGAACCCAGGCCCGGTCAAACCCTATTTTTTGGGTTTGACCGGATTTGGGTAGGGTGCATACCCATTGGATCAGGTTGATTTTGCCATCCCTATTGCCTGTTTAGCTAGATCTTTCAAGTTTCTTCTAGATTCTTACCACACCTTTCTGTGAACTTGGCGATGGTATTTTTTCGCCATAGTCCACATACATGTACACGCCTAGATAGTGTGGACATAAACACACACACACACACATATATTTTATATGTTTCAATAAATATCTTTTACAGTATATGTTCTTATGTATTTATAGCTAATTACTACTCTTTCTTACTTTTCAATGGTTTGAGCAATTTTAAACAATTTTATTCACACATTTGCAGCAATCGATAAATAAGTTTCCAGCAATTCATTTCATGCATATCCGATGGGCTTAATGCATATTGATGCACACTGAATGGACTTGTTAGGTTCTACAGGTCATCTAAGTTAGTTTATGATAACTTGACTATGGGTACATTAAAGTCATTACATAATGCATGGATAAGTTATCATAAAAATGCTGTCTAAATGTTTTCAAAACTTTAACTTTGACTAATATGATAAACAAAAGCAGGGAACAGAAAAAAGTTATGGTAAGTCCATCTTATAGTATTATGTCTTATTTGTGGTTTTCTATATTATTCTTTTGCATGTAACATAACATGCTTTGACTAGTATTAAATTTGTCTTTGATACTTCCAAAGTTATCAGTTGATGAATCTCTTAGCTGCCTCTTTATATATTGCTACAATTTAAGAAATACTTTGGTATATACTAATTCATGAGTGTAATGATGCTCTGTAATTTCTAATTATGTGGATGAGTAAAGACATAAGATGAAGTAAACAATATTAATGTGGATGGAGATGGCAGTCGACCATTAGAAAGGTTCTAATGAGGAGGCTAGGGTCTGATCTTTTTGCTTTTGCATTGTTGTTTGCAAGCACTCAGTGCATATTAAATTAGTAGGGTTGCATTGTAAAAACTTGGATTTCTGCTTTCACTTCCTTGCTCTCTGGATTTGTGTGCTGCTGAGTCCTTTTCTTCCATGTTGTCTAGGACATTTTAAGTTTTTGTTTGCTATGCATTTTGACCCTTATTTTAATTAATCTCATAGAATGTTTTCCTGGTGTACAATTAACGTTAAAATTTGTTATTATTGCTTCGTTTTTTTAATAATAAAAATCTTAGTAGCCTACGATCCTCATTCTTTAGGCTTTGACTGAGGGTAGAGCTTCCCTTCCATGATGATCGTACTAAGGAACTTCAGGAACTACGGAATTGTTCTTGTTGAGATGCTTCCACAAATTGCCCACTGACGTAAGCCAGGAATCGACAAAATTTGCATGAATTATTGATATCACATTAAGAATTGTTAAACAATTTTCACCTTTTTGTCAATATATCCACTTATGCAAATATTTGGTTGTTTTCTCATCTCTGAGTTGTGCGCAATAAGCAGTCCCTAGTCATTGGGAAAAGGCTAGGTTGTTATTCTTGACATAAATGGATTCAAATGTGCTGTAAACTTGGTCGGGAGGTTGGTCAACCTTACGAGAGATTTTCAACATGAAACTGATCTATTTATGCAGTTCCCTAACATGAAACTTTACCAGAATGGATAGGCAACGCCGCGAGGAGGAACTGAAGAATCGATCGTCAAAGAAGGCGCATGAGGCGGAGCAAGCTATATTGAACAGAGTGAGTCTTTCCTCCTTTTGTATTGCAATCTAAATTCATATTAGCAATAAATGGCTTCCATGATTTTTGAAATGTTTGCATTGCCATTTTCTCTCACTCAAAAAGTTTGAAATGTTAATGTTGCTATTTAGAGAGTTATGTGGCATTAGCAGAGTTCTTCTGTTTCATTTTTTATGACATATTTCTATCACATCAACCAGGCAACAAGCCCTCAACCAGGATCCCAACCAACAGGTGGTAGCATGAAATCGATGAAGGAGAAGTCTAATCAAACGGAGAAAGATGCAAAAGAGGGATCTGCCTTGCAGGTTGCTGGTCCTTCTGGGGAAATAACAGCAGGTTCATTCACTAACAGTTGGACACACTACTTTTTATGGTCGTGCTTTTTTTGGCAGTATATCTTATACCATATTAATTACCTAAGCTTTATGTAGTCCTCTGGTCACCTGCATATATTGTAACTGTATTTTAGGACACTGGGAAGGTCATGATAGATAAATGGCTCAATTTTGTTTCCTGGTGGGCTTTCTTTGTTGAGGCACTCATATAAGTTACTTTCATAACCATTCTTTTAACTACCTTCCCCCATATGTACATCTAATGTTGGTATATCCCGAGCTAGGTTTCTTTCAAATTTTTCCTGAAGATTTTATTGGATTAACTTAAGTCTGAACATAATGCCTTCCATCTATCTAAAAGGGTATTTGTTGAAGAAAAGTGCAAAAACAAATGGCTGGAGCAGGCGATGGTTTGTTCTCAATGAAAAAAGTGGAAAAGTTAGTAGTATGATCTTTCTATATTTTTATTCTTTTTTTCTTTTTGATTTATATAGTATGTCTTTTGTTGGAATGATAAAACCAATCTGACAATGACTTGCTGTTTCAGCTTGGTTACACTAAGAAACAGGAGGAAAGACATTTCCGTGGTGTCATCACTTTGGAGGTATTATTTGCTTTCCTTTTTAATTTCTCTGGATATCATTTTCCAAAAAAACACTAGAAAGGGTGGTATGGGGTTTAATTTCACAGCAAGGTTGCTGTTCTTTTGTATTTGTTGGAACTTGGAGATATGTTAAGATGAACCTCAAAAGTGTGCTTACTATTTAAATATTTTAAAATCATAATTAAGTTTGCATAATGACTTGTTTCTTCTCTTGCTACATTTCCAAGTAACCTGAGTTGTGGACTTGAGTGTAGTTGAAAGTATTTAAGTTGGGACTTGAGTCCTTTGGTGGGCATGGAGGTTTTGTTCTTCGTTCTGTAGGCTGGTTGATGAGGTTTCTGTTCCCATCATTCCTCTCATTCATCACTCATTTCTTCATTTATTGGGGACCTACCGTACAATTTTGGCATGAGAGGAATCTGCAATCCTAAGAATTGAAATTTCAGTTGAAACTAAAATGTTGGTCTGGATCTGAAGTTGCCTTAGTTTTGCCTAAACCAACCGCTTCCAGTTTGATTTTGACCTGTTTTGGCTGTTTAAGTTGAAATTGACTAGTGTTTGAACTGATAATGACTTACATAAAGGTCAAAAGCCTTATTTTTAATATCTTTCTAATTCTTCTTATTATTTTTTTAAATATTGAACTTGCTCATTGCTGATAGGTTGATATCCTATGAAGTATCTTTACAGAATTAGACTCAAACTAAGCATGATTGAGTAGATTTGATAGCACACACTTGTTTTGTGGACTAAGGCTGTTAGCCCTTGCTCACATTTCATGTAGTTCAAAAAATTATAGAAATTAACAAACTATGATATGAATAGCTTTAAGGAACAACTTTTACTTTGAACTGATGCATATATTTGGTGTATAAAAATTTGGCTAACTAGTATATTAAATTTGCAAATGTATCTAATCACTTTTAGCTGTATGGTAAATTTTTTTTTTTTTTTTTTGAATTTTTAATCTTTTAATTCGTTTTGACAATTTTAAAAACATTTCAGATGCTGAAACTATATATTATCTATTAATGTATCCTTTTGTTTTCTTGTTTTTCTTTATGATTATTATTTCTTTGCTTTTTTATTATTTTATATCCAGATTTTTGAAGTTTGAATGGAAACTGCTGCAAGTAAAACCTATCTTGGATCAACTGGAATCAGATCTAAAACCAAGTTTTCAAATTTATAGCCCAATTCTTTTATCGTTTGTGCTATTCCCCCCCCCCAAATCAATTTTTTTCTTTTATTGATTATCTTTCTGAAGAATAAGAAGATTGAATGCATGTAATTGTGATTGGGTGCCTTTTGCAAGAAACTCATTTGTCTCTGAAACATGGTAAAGTTGTAAGGTAGTTTGCAATTTGTGTATCAGTTCCCATTTTGCTGAGAAGATTGTTGGTTACAGATCTACATATGCCCTCACATTCTTGATTGACAGGAATCATGTCACATTAACTTTAGAGGCTAAGAGCATGCTGTTTTCTTTAGTTACCATCCCACAACTTACATCAAACTGGTCGGTGTCCTCCAATTTTTCTTCTTAATTAGTTTATTAGTTTTGCAGGAATGCAATATTGAAGAGGTTGCAGATGAGGAAGAACCTCCTAAAAGTTCCAAGGACTCAAAAAAAGTAAATGGACCAGATTCTGGTAAAGGCCCAAGTCTTGTGTTCAAGATAACTAGCAAGGTTCCATACAAGACAGTTTTAAAAGGTAACTTCTGCACGCATACATTACTGCAAGGCGGATTGTTTCTCCTTGTTGTCTCTCCTCTGTCTGGTTCCACATTTAATTGAAACAATTGTTGAGCTTGCAGCACATAGTGCTGTTGTGTTAAAGGCTGAGAACATGGCTGACAAAGTTGAGTGGGTAAACAAGATACGGAATATCGTCCAACCTTCAAAGAGATCACCACAGAAGGGCATGCCTGGTTCTGAAGCTAATCCCTCCATGAGACAAAGCCTTTCAGATGGCTCTTTAGTAAGTCCTAACTTTGTGAATACCATCATCTTGAACAAAGCTTGAAACTTATTCCCATACCCTAAACCTTACTAGGTTTCATCCTTTTCCTGAAAATCTCTGGGTTTATTGAGTTGGTATGAAGAAGTTGGTTCTTACAGTTAAAATTAAACAGCTCCAAGCTTTTCATTTTCAAGGGGTATATTTAATGTTATTGCAATATCTGGAAGTGATGCTCCCTGTGCTGCTGCATACATTGATACCTGTAGTCTTCCAAGTCTCTGAGAGAACTTGCATAGATTTCAAATGATGGTTGTCCTTTTTTCCTTTTTATAAAAATTTATTTTAATAAAATAGTTTTCAAAGTACTTTCACTGAAGTAATCGGGCCTCTTTTGCCTAAGCAAGCTTGAGTTTTTGCATCAATAAAGATGAGAAGGATAAGAAGCTCATTGTACAGCTAGTTCTTAACTTGTACCTGTTTGATTCGAGCTAGTTAAGTCCCGAGGGGTATTTCCTAAAGCCAACTGGTTTGGAAGTCATTGGCTCAAGACTCGCTACATGGATCTGATAGAAAGCTTAAAATTGGGGGGTTAAGACACTCAATAGTGGTACAAATGTAAAAAAAAAAATTTAATTTTTCATCGAGTAATCGGATCCTGGCCTAAGTAACCAAATGATATTTAACGTCAAAAAGTGGGCAATATGAAAATAAAATCAATAAATGAAGGACAATAGCAACACACTTGCCTATATAAAAGTGTTAGACAAATCAGAGATAAAGTGGAGATAATTTTAGAAAAAGTTAGAAAATTTAATATTTTTACTTTAATTTTTCTATATAGGTATTAATATCCCAATGACTATATCTTCACATTAAGCTGCGTACTGAATATCAATGGCTTTGTTAACAAACTGCTTAGGATAAAATTTTAAAAACCTTTAAAAGTTAAAAGATATTTAAAACTAAATTCTTTCTTTATCAGAGGACTGGCAAAGCTTAAATTAGGGGTGTGATAAGTACCATAAATTTATCTAATAAAGTATTAACTTATTAATTAATTTATATTAATTTTAAGAATTAATGTTAATTTATATATAAAATTTTTAAGAAAATTAATATTTTTATGTAATTAAAAAAATAAAAATTAATAAATAAAATTTTATTATCAATAAGAAAGTGCTACATTTTTTTTATCAAATAATATAATTTGACGCAAAACAGAGCTAAACACGGAAGAGTATGAATTTCTTCAAAGATAAAAAAAAAAACAATTAAAATTAAAAAATGGCTTAGTGCCTCCGCAAGCCAAGCACACGCAAGTCAAGCCAATCGTCAAAGCAACTCAACCATAGCAGCTACTAGCTGATCCATGATTAGGCATGGAGCCGCCACGTCTCAGCAGAATTCGGGCAAATCCACAAGTGTGACACATGGCGAAACCGAGACCTTAAAGGGTCACAGGCAAATTTTATCATGCTCACGGGGCAATCTGGTCTTTTTCCACTCGATTGAAAGAAGCACTAATGCATGAATGTATGGTGCATCGATCCATGCGGTCCATGGGAATAGTAATTGTGCCATCTGGATGGGTGCGGTAGCTTTCGCGGATCAAAGATCGAACGCCTGTAGTTTTTTCGGATTTAATTCAGCTTCAGACTCTGTGTGTCTCATCCAACTACAGTGTCCGATCCAGGGATGGATTCGATGTCCAAACTGCTTCTCGACCCATTGATCAGGACTTCCGAATGCATGATCAACGGGCTAAGATTTGCTCCATCACATGCGATCGACCGGCAGAATTTATCCACCTGATCTGGGCTGATACAAATCCAATTTGATGATTTTTGGTCTGTTTGGATTTCTAATCAACGGCTAAATTTATCTAGAGCAAAGAATTCATCCAGGACTTCTTTTAAATCTAATTTTCACTTAGATTTTATCCATATTTTGAACGATCAAAGAACTCGCTTAGTCCCATGTTTGCCCAGAAGAAAACTCTCAGCCCTCCTAAGCTCTATAAAAAGGACCCAGGACTCAGAAATTCACAACTTTGATCAGGTGCAGCTTTGGTATAGGGTAAAGCTAGGCTTTGGGTAATGGCTGCTTCGAGGTACTGGTGTCGAGAGAAAAAGCTTGGGCTTTAACACCATCTTTCCACCCATGGCCGTCCAAGATCAGAGATCAGACTATTTTATTTTAGGTTTTATTTTTTTAAATTTTATGTATTTAAATTTTAAAATTTTAATTATAAAAATTTTATTATTGCCTTTAATTTTAGTCTTTTATTTTTATTACGTATTTAATTCTGTACTTTAATTATTGCTTTTTATTTTTATTGCTAAGTAGATGCTAAGATCGAACTAGTAGCATCTTAGACCAATTTTAAATTTCTACCACTTTGAATTTTTTATTTTTTTTTATTTTTTGACTTTACTTTTAATTTCAAAACTTTTTCTTCTTTTTCTTTTCAAAAAATCAAAGACTTCAAATCTAAAACATCTACCTTCCCTTTGAATGTCAATTTCAACTCACTACTATCTACATATTTTTAATTATTTTAAAAAGTTGGATAAACTGATAAACATGGTGTCTTAATGACTTACATTGCTTCCTAATCAACTGCCTCAATGTAACGAGCTCTTATAGATCTGGTTCTAACTTGTTCATTATTTGTCATTTGGATATGGACCAGACATTCTTAAATATTTGAGATGACCAAAACTCGATTTCTTACCATGTCATATCTCATATGGTGTGGTTAGAAATAGACTCAAAGAAAACTCTGATTCAATATATAAATAGTAAAAAGTTGGAAGTATGTCCCCAAAGAAATAAAGAAACATCAGTGAACCTCAAACAAGGATTAGACCATATCGAATAGAATTCTATTCCTCCTTCTTCGGACACCCCATTGAGTGAGGTTATAAAAAGGAGGAGTCCATTATGAGACTATGCTATTTTCTTTGAGATAATGTTCAAAATCTCTCCATTAAGGTATTCTCCTCCTCGATCTGATCCAAGAATCTTTACAAAGATTTTTTCAGTTGCTTTTCTACTCATATCTAAATTTCTTAAATTTTTCAAAGCTTTAGATTTATATTATTATAGATACAATTCTATACCATAAATAATGATCAGTAAAAGTAATGGAAGTAAAGAATAAACTATCCCTAACCTATACATCAAATGGCTACACCCATCAGTAGTATCAGGGCAAGTATCTCAGTGGGTCCTTCCCATTCTTCAAAAGGTAGTTATTGGCCATCTTCTTGAAAGAGGAATTTCATAACAGATTTGACTCAAAAGTTAATGAGCTAAGGCACCCATCTTCTCCAATTAGTTTATTTGGTTCTTCAGAGGTGCCCACATATACTCTAATTTATTCTACTCTAGAGTCTCTTAGATACTATGGACTCACTACTTGCTCGATTACATGGCATAGATACATCCATATGTAAGTAATAGACACATTAATCGTAAAACTATGGGTGTAACCAACTTACTTTCCTAAAATAAATCATATAGTAGTCTTTATTAAACTAAAAACATATTATCCCTTATCATTAATGATGAAATAAAATAATTTCTACTTGCAGTAGGTATTAAAATAATAGTCTTCTATATATTCAAATTAAATTCAGATGGTAATTACAGAGGATAGGTTGCCTAACGGGCATAGCAAGAACTCTTTGCTCTGCTGCTAACTCAAAGGTCACTTCACTTCTTTTAGCCTCTGCTTTTCTTTCGACCATTGTATTAAATACATAGATGAGCAATTAAACATGAATTCTATAACCCAACTAGAAGTAGAAGAAACCGCATGTTTAGTTTTAATAACGAGCAGATCTGAACATACCTTCTAAAGTATGTTCCTTTGCTTTTCTGTTGGCTCTCCAGATATACTGGAAGTTTCTTTTCTAGTTGCCATTAATATTATGGTGGAAAGCATTTTTCCTTTATCACAATAGCCTTCTTAGGAGTTTCCTTCCTTCGACTTGCTTTTTTAGACTTTTGTTTCTTCAACGGACTTTCTTTTCTTTCAAGTAGCATTTTCCTCTGGAAGTAGAAATCTACTCAAAGCAAGAACCATACCCTTAAATTATCAAGTTCTTCAGTGTCACAATATGTTCAAAAAACAAGACATTTTATTTTGTTTGCTATGCATTTTTGACCTTATTTTAATAATTCATAGAAGTTTTCCTGGTTGTACAATTAACGTTAAAAAATTTGTATTAATTGCTTCGTTTTTAATATAAAAATCTTAGTAGCCTACGTCCTCTATTCTTTAGGCTTTGACTGAGGGTAGAGCTTCCCTTCCATGATGATCGTACTAAGGAACTCAGGAACTACGGAATTGTTCTTGTGAGATGCTTCCACAAATTGCCACTGACGTAAGCCAGGAATCTACAAAATTTGCATAATTATTGTTATAACATTAAGAATTGTTAAACAATTTCACCTTTTTGTCAATATATACACTTATGCAAATTTTTGGTTGTTTCTTCTCCATCTCTGAGTTGTGCGCAATAAGCAGTCCCTATCATTGGGAAAAGGCTAGGTGTTATTCTTGACATAAATGGATTCAAATGTGCTGTAAACTTGGTCGGGAGGTTGGTCAACCTTACGAGAGATTTTCAACATGAAACTGATCTATTTATGCAGTTCCCTAACATGAAACTTTACCAGAATGGATAGGCAACGCCGCGAGGAGGACTGAAGAATCGATCGTCAAAGAAGGCGATGAGCGGAGCAAGCTATATGAACAGAGTGAGTCTTTCACTCCTTTTGTATTGCAATCTTAAATTCATATTAGCAATAAATGGCTTCCATGATTTTTGAAATGTTTGCATTCATTTGTCTTCACTCAAAAAGTTTGAAATGTTAATGTTTGCTATTTAGATGAGTTAGTGGCATTACAAGTTCTTCTGTTTCATTTTTTATGACATATTTCTATCACATCAACACAGCAACAAGCCTCAACCAGGATCCCAACCAACAGGTGGTAGCATGAAATCGATGACAGGAGAGTCTAATCAAACGGAGAAAGATGCAAAAGAGGATCTGCTTGCAGGTTGCTGTCCTTCTGGGGAAATAACAGCAGGTTCATTCACTACAGTTGGACACATACTTTTTATGGTCGTGCTTTTTTTGGCATGATATCTTATACATATAATTACCTAAACTTTAGTAGTCCCCTGGTCACCTGATATATGTAACTGTATTTTAGGACACTGGGAAGGTCATGATAAGATAAATGGCCTCAATTTTGTTTCCTGGTGGGCTTTCTTTGTTGAAGGCACTCATATAAGTTACTTTAATAACCATTCTTTTAACTACCTGCCCCCAATATGTACATCTAATGTTGGTAATATCCCGAGCTAGGTTCTTTCAAATTTTTTTCCTGAAGATTTTATTGGATTAACTTAAGTCTGAACATAATGCCTTCCATCTATCTAAAAGGGTATTTGTTGAGAAAAGTGCAAAAAACAAATGGCATTAGGAAATTTGAAGAGATTTGTGCAATCATGAAACTACAACAATTGTCAGAGGATAAAATCAAACTGAGATTAATCAATTTTACCCTTAAGGATAATGCCAAAAAGTGGCTTTATAGTCTTCCAAATCAACCTATCACAACCTAGGAGGGCTTTGTGAGAATATTTTAAAAAAATATTTTTCTCATTACAAAACAGCTAGAATTAGAAATGAAATAAACCAATTCTATCAACTAGCTAGTGAATCATTTTGGAAATACTTCGACCAATTCAAGAACCTCTTGACCCAATGCCCACACCATGAAATAGAAACTTGGAGGCAATGCCAAATAATTTATGAAGGGTTAGATTCAAATTTTCGAACAATGCTAGAGTCCCTGTGCCAGGGACAATTTATGTACAGAGAACCAAATGAAGCTCGGCAATTTTTAGAAGACCTAGCCGAAAAAAGTTTACAATGAAAAATAACTAGAGAACCAAAAAAATTCACACCTTTAAGAGGTGGAATTTACCAAACCTTCCTAGCTGCAGAAGCTAAAATTGCAACATTGACATATAGGCTAGAGGCCTTAGAACTTTAGAGACCAGCCAGTGTGAACCAAGTATCTGCACCCATGTGCAACGGGTGTAATGCACCAGACCATGACCTTGAGGAATGTTCCCTCCCAATGAACCAATTAGATAATGGATGTGCACAAGTGAATGATGCCACATATCAGAGACTATTGAACAATCCCTATGCACCCACTTACAATCTAGATTGGAGGAATCATCCAAATTTTTTATAGTCACAAAACCTAAATGTAGGTGGTTCAAGTTTCAATCAACAGAACCCAAGGCCTAATCTTGTGATAAACATCCTATCACCACCAGACTTTAATATTAATGAAAAGAAACATAGTTCTTTAGAGAAAAGCCTGGAAACCCTAGCCAAATCTAATGCTGACACCAATGCTATCTTAAGCAATTTCATGCAAACCATGGGCCAAATTCTGAATTCAAATTCTCATGCCATAGCCCGCTTAGAAATTGGTCAACTAGCATCTACCATAAGTGAACATGAACGAGGTAGGCTACCTAGCCAACCTGAACCCAACCCCAAGAATCAAAATGGTAGACCATTCCAAGGAAACCAGGTTAATCAAGTTAATCAAGACTTGAGTGCTGAGTCTATTGAGCCTCCCACTAAACCATTCATAGAAATGACTAAACCATCATTCGAGTCATCAAAAGAAGAGGCACCCAAAGTAGAGTTGAAACCCCTCCCTGAGAATCTCAAGTATGCATATTTTGGTTCAAAGAAAACCTTGCCTATAATTATTGCATCAGACTTAAATCCTAACCAAGAGAAAGAATTATTAGCGGTCTTAAGAAAAAATCGAGAAGCAATAGCCTGGACTATGACAGACATTAAAGAAATAAGCCCTTCCATAGTTCAAAATAAAAATTTAGAGAAATTGGTTAGTACTAAGACTAACCACATAAAAGAATCCGAGCCAGAAACTAGTACTGATGCTGAATCCAGTTTAAATAAGATAGACATAGGAAAAAAGAGAATAGATGATTTACCTAAAACTTATAAACCTAATGTCCTGTTCCCTTCAACCCTAGAAGCAGGTTCTTCTTACAAAAATCAAGAGGCATGTAATGAAGAGTCAATGGAGTTGTTTAAGCAAGATTATATTAATTTACCTTCAGAATTAAAATCACCTTTAGTCACCATTCCAGCACTCATTGAATCAAACTTAACTCCTAAAACAAAAACTCAATTCATGAGTATTTTAGAAGAACAAATAGGACAAATTCTTAATAAACATGGGTCTGAGAATGGGGTCACAAATTATGTCCCTAAAATTAACAATGATTATATCAATAAAGGGATAAGAAATTATCTTTCTGAGATTGACAATCCAAAATCATTAAAATTTATCAATCCAATATTTGACATAGAATAGTAAGCTGCATTGTGTCTGGCTGAAGACGGTAAACTTAGCGCTTATTGGGAGGCAACCCAATATTTAGTTTTCTTTAGTCTAATTTATTTTTTTAGTTAATTTTTTTTAGGATAATTTGAATAAGCTAGAGAAAGAGCTCAAATTTTCAAAGGCATGTACTGGACCAAAAATATACTGAGTTAAGTGTATTCTTTCATATTCTTTATTACATCCTTTTTTTTTCCTTCATTGAGGATAATGTCGATTAAGTTGGGAGGAAGAAAAATAAAAATTTTAAAATTTTAAGTCCTCAAAAAAGTTAGTATTTAGTATTTAAACACCTAATTATGCTTAAGAATCAAATTAAACTAAATATCTTTTAAAAAAAGTTGATGCATAGATCAGAGAATCTGTGAGATATTAAGGAATCAAGTATTAAAAAATTCAATAAAGAGTTAAGTCTAGAATATAAAAAAAAATTTCTTGGAGTATTTCTAATTATTTCACTAGCATCAAAGAAAAGTCTACTTTTTATAGACTTGTGTAGGATAACTATACATTTCTATATATAAAAAATTTATTTTAATAAAATAGTTTTCAAGTACTTCTCACTGAGTAATCGGGCCTCTTTGCCTAAGCAAGCATTGAGTTTTGCATCAAAAGATGAGAAGGATAAAGAAGCTCATTGTAAAGCTAGTCTTAACTTGTAGCCTGTTTGATTCGAGCTAGTAAGTCCGAGGGGTATTTCCTAAAGCCAACTGGTTTGAAAGTCATTGGCTCAAGACTCGCTACATGGATCTGATAGAAAGCTTAATGGATTAAGACACTCAATAGTGGTACAATGTTAAAAAAAAAATATTAATTTTTCATCGAGTAATCGGATCCCGTTGCCTAAGTAACCAATGATATTTACGTCAAAAAGTGGGCAATATGAAAATAAAAATCAATAAATGAAGGACGAAAGTAGCAACACACTTGCCTATATAAAAGTTTAGACAAATCAGAGATAAAGGTGAGATAATTTAGAAAAAGTTTAGAAAATTTAATATTTTTTACTTAATTTTTCTATTAATAGGTATTAATATCCCAATGATATATCTCACTTAAGCTCTACTGAATATCAATGGCCATTTTAAAAACTGCTTAGGTAAAATTTAAAACTTTAAAGTTAAAAGATATTTAAAACTAAATTCTTTCTTTACTCGAGGATGAGCAAAGCTTAAATTAGGGGGTGTGATAAGTACCATAAATTTATTAATAAAAGTATTAACTTATTAATTAATTTATATTAATTTTTAAGAATTAATGATTAATTTATATATAATTTTTAAGAAATTAATATTTTTATTAATTAAAAAAATAAAAATTAATAAATAAAATTTTATTATCAATAGAAAGTGCTCATTTTTTTTATCATAATAAAATAAATTTTGAGCAAAACAGAGCTAAAACGGAGAAGATATGAATTTCTAAAGATAAAAAAATAAAAATTAAATTAAAAAAAATGGCTTAGTTGGCTCCGCAAGCCAAGCCACCAAGTCAAGCCAAGTCGTCAAAGCCAACTCAACCATAGAAGCTACTAGCTGATCCATGATCTAGGCATGGACCGCCAGCTCAGCAGAATTCGGCAAATCACAGTGTGACACATGGCGAACCGAGACCCTTAAAGGGTCCACAGAAATTTATCATGGCTCACGGGGCAATCTGGTCTTTTCACTCGATGACAGAAGCACTAATTGCCTATGATGTATGGTGCAGTCGATCCATGCGGTCCATGGGAATAGTAATTGTGCCATCGGATGGGTGCGGTAGCTTGCGGTCAAGATCGAACGACTGTAGTTTTTTTCGGATTTAATTCAGCTTCAGACTTCATGTGGATCATCATCCAACTACAGTGCTCGATCCAGGGGATGATTCGATGTCCAAAATGCTCTCGACAATGATCAGGACTTCCGATGCATGATCAACGGCTAGATTTGCTCCATCAACATGCGATCGGACGGCCAGAATTTAATCCAACCTGATCTGGGCTGATACACATCCAATTTTGATGATTTTTGGTCTGTTGGATTTCTATCAACGGCTAAATTTTATCTAGAGCAATAGAATTCATCCAGGACTTCTTTTAATCTAATTTTCACTTAGATTTCTCCATATTTTGACGATCAAAGAACTCCTTAGTCCCATGTTGCCCAGAAGAAAACTCTCCAGCCCTCCTAGCTCTATAAAAAGGACCCAGACCTTCAGAAATCAACAACTTTGATCAAGGTGAAGCTTTGGTATAGGGTAAAGCTAGGCTTTGGGTTAATGGCTGCTTCGAGGTAACTGGTGTCGAGAGAAAAAGCTGGGCTTCTACACCATCTTTCCACCCATGCCGATCCAAGATCAGAGATCAGACTATTTTATTTTATTTTATTTTTTTAAATTTTATGTATTTAAATTTTAAAATTTTAATTAATAAAAATTTTATTATTGCACTTTAATTTTAGCTTTTATTTTTATTGTAATTTAATTCTGTACTTTAATTATTGCTTTTTATTTTATTGCTAGTAGATGCTAAGATCTAACTAGTAGATCTTAGTACCAATTTTAAATTTCTACACCTTTGAATTTTTATTTTTTTTTATTTTTTGACTTTACTTTTAATTTCAAAACTTTTTTCTTTTCTTTTTCTTTTCAAAAATCAAAGACTTCAAATCTAAATACACTACCTTCCCTTTGGATTCAATTCAACTCACTACTATCTACATATTTTTAATTATTTTAAAAAGTTGGATTAAACTGATAAACATGGTGTCTTAATGACTACATCGCGTTCCTATCAACTAGCTCAATGTAACGAGCTCTTATAGATCTGGTTTCTAACTTGTTCATTTATTGTCATTTGATATGGACCAGACATCTCTAAATCTTGAGATGACCAAAACTCGATTTCTTACCATGTCATATCTCATATGGTGTGGTAGAAATAGACTCAAAGAAAACTCTATTCAATATATAAATAGTAAAAAGTGAAGTATGTCCCCAAAGAAATAAAGAAAGATCAGTGAACCTCAACAAGGATTAGACCATATCCAATAGAATTCTATTCCTCCTCTTCGACACCCCATTGAGTTGAGGTATAAAAGGAGGAGTCCATTATGAGACTATGCTATTTTCTTTGAGATAATTTCAAAATTCTCCATTAAGGTATTCTCCTCCTCGATCTGATCCAAGAATCTTCAAAGATTTTTCAGTTTGCTTTTCTACTTCATATCTAAATTTCTTAAATTTTTCAAAGGCTTTAGATTTATATTTTATAAGATACACATATCTATACCATAAATAATGATCAGTAAAAGTAATGAAGTAAAGATAACTATCCCTAACCTATACATCAAATGGGCTACACACATCAGTATGTATCAGGGCAAGTATCTCAGTGGTCCTCTTCCCATATCCTTCAAAGGATAGTTTGGCCATCTTTCCTTGAAAGCAGGATTCATAAACCAGATTTGACTCAAAAGTTAATGAGCTAAGGCACCCATTCTTCTCCAATTAGTTTATTTTGTTCTCTCAGAGGTGCCACATATACTTCTAATTTATCTTATCTCTAGATCTCTTAGATACTATGACACTCACTACTTGCTCGGATACATGCATAGATACATCCATATGTAAGTAATAGACACCATTAATCGTAAAACTATGTGTAACCAACTTATTTCTAAAATAAATCATATAGTAGTCTTTATTAAAACTAAAAACATAGTTATCCTTCATTAATGATGAAATAAAATTAAATTTCTACTTGCAGTAGGTATAAAATAATAGTCTCTATATATCAAATTAAATTCAGATGGTAATTACAGAGGATAGGTGCCTACGGCCATAGCAAGAACTCTTGCTCTGCTGCTAACTCAAAGGGTCACTTCACCTTCTTTTAGGCCTCTGCTTTCTTCTAGACATTGTATTAAAGTACATAGATGAGCAATTAAACTAGAATCTATAACCCAACTAGAAGTAGAAGAAACCGCATGGTTAGTTTTAATAACGAGCAGATCTGACATACCTTCTAAAGGTATGTTCCCTTTGCTTTTCTTTAGGCTCTCCAGATATATAGGATAGTTTCTTTTCTAGTGGCCATTAATATTATGGTGGAAACACTTTTCCTTATCAATAGCCTTCTTAGGAGTTTCCTTCTTCGACTTGCTTTTAGACTTTTGTTTCTTCACGGACTTCTTCTTCTTTCAAGTAGATTTTCTCTTGGAAGTAGAAATCTACTCAATAGCAAGAACCATGCCCTTAAATTATTCAAGGTCCCTTCAGTAGTCACCAATATGTTCAACAATTTTTTGTTTGCTATGCATTTTGACCCTTATTTTAATTAATCTCATAGAATGTTTTCCTGGTGTACAATTAACGTTAAAATTTGTTATTATTGCTTCGTTTTTTTAATAATAAAAATCTTAGTAGCCTACGATCCTCATTCTTTAGGCTTTGACTGAGGGTAGAGCTTCCCTTCCATGATGATCGTACTAAGGAACTTCAGGAACTACGGAATTGTTCTTGTTGAGATGCTTCCACAAATTGCCCACTGACGTAAGCCAGGAATCGACAAAATTTGCATGAATTATTGATATCACATTAAGAATTGTTAAACAATTTTCACCTTTTTGTCAATATATCCACTTATGCAAATATTTGGTTGTTTTCTCATCTCTGAGTTGTGCGCAATAAGCAGTCCCTAGTCATTGGGAAAAGGCTAGGTTGTTATTCTTGACATAAATGGATTCAAATGTGCTGTAAACTTGGTCGGGAGGTTGGTCAACCTTACGAGAGATTTTCAACATGAAACTGATCTATTTATGCAGTTCCCTAACATGAAACTTTACCAGAATGGATAGGCAACGCCGCGAGGAGGAACTGAAGAATCGATCGTCAAAGAAGGCGCATGAGGCGGAGCAAGCTATATTGAACAGAGTGAGTCTTTCCTCCTTTTGTATTGCAATCTAAATTCATATTAGCAATAAATGGCTTCCATGATTTTTGAAATGTTTGCATTGCCATTTTCTCTCACTCAAAAAGTTTGAAATGTTAATGTTGCTATTTAGAGAGTTATGTGGCATTAGCAGAGTTCTTCTGTTTCATTTTTTATGACATATTTCTATCACATCAACCAGGCAACAAGCCCTCAACCAGGATCCCAACCAACAGGTGGTAGCATGAAATCGATGAAGGAGAAGTCTAATCAAACGGAGAAAGATGCAAAAGAGGGATCTGCCTTGCAGGTTGCTGGTCCTTCTGGGGAAATAACAGCAGGTTCATTCACTAACAGTTGGACACACTACTTTTTATGGTCGTGCTTTTTTTGGCAGTATATCTTATACCATATTAATTACCTAAGCTTTATGTAGTCCTCTGGTCACCTGCATATATTGTAACTGTATTTTAGGACACTGGGAAGGTCATGATAGATAAATGGCTCAATTTTGTTTCCTGGTGGGCTTTCTTTGTTGAGGCACTCATATAAGTTACTTTCATAACCATTCTTTTAACTACCTTCCCCCATATGTACATCTAATGTTGGTATATCCCGAGCTAGGTTTCTTTCAAATTTTTCCTGAAGATTTTATTGGATTAACTTAAGTCTGAACATAATGCCTTCCATCTATCTAAAAGGGTATTTGTTGAAGAAAAGTGCAAAAACAAATGGCTGGAGCAGGCGATGGTTTGTTCTCAATGAAAAAAGTGGAAAAGTTAGTAGTATGATCTTTCTATATTTTTATTCTTTTTTTCTTTTTGATTTATATAGTATGTCTTTTGTTGGAATGATAAAACCAATCTGACAATGACTTGCTGTTTCAGCTTGGTTACACTAAGAAACAGGAGGAAAGACATTTCCGTGGTGTCATCACTTTGGAGGTATTATTTGCTTTCCTTTTTAATTTCTCTGGATATCATTTTCCAAAAAAACACTAGAAAGGGTGGTATGGGGTTTAATTTCACAGCAAGGTTGCTGTTCTTTTGTATTTGTTGGAACTTGGAGATATGTTAAGATGAACCTCAAAAGTGTGCTTACTATTTAAATATTTTAAAATCATAATTAAGTTTGCATAATGACTTGTTTCTTCTCTTGCTACATTTCCAAGTAACCTGAGTTGTGGACTTGAGTGTAGTTGAAAGTATTTAAGTTGGGACTTGAGTCCTTTGGTGGGCATGGAGGTTTTGTTCTTCGTTCTGTAGGCTGGTTGATGAGGTTTCTGTTCCCATCATTCCTCTCATTCATCACTCATTTCTTCATTTATTGGGGACCTACCGTACAATTTTGGCATGAGAGGAATCTGCAATCCTAAGAATTGAAATTTCAGTTGAAACTAAAATGTTGGTCTGGATCTGAAGTTGCCTTAGTTTTGCCTAAACCAACCGCTTCCAGTTTGATTTTGACCTGTTTTGGCTGTTTAAGTTGAAATTGACTAGTGTTTGAACTGATAATGACTTACATAAAGGTCAAAAGCCTTATTTTTAATATCTTTCTAATTCTTCTTATTATTTTTTTAAATATTGAACTTGCTCATTGCTGATAGGTTGATATCCTATGAAGTATCTTTACAGAATTAGACTCAAACTAAGCATGATTGAGTAGATTTGATAGCACACACTTGTTTTGTGGACTAAGGCTGTTAGCCCTTGCTCACATTTCATGTAGTTCAAAAAATTATAGAAATTAACAAACTATGATATGAATAGCTTTAAGGAACAACTTTTACTTTGAACTGATGCATATATTTGGTGTATAAAAATTTGGCTAACTAGTATATTAAATTTGCAAATGTATCTAATCACTTTTAGCTGTATGGTAAATTTTTTTTTTTTTTTTTTGAATTTTTAATCTTTTAATTCGTTTTGACAATTTTAAAAACATTTCAGATGCTGAAACTATATATTATCTATTAATGTATCCTTTTGTTTTCTTGTTTTTCTTTATGATTATTATTTCTTTGCTTTTTTATTATTTTATATCCAGATTTTTGAAGTTTGAATGGAAACTGCTGCAAGTAAAACCTATCTTGGATCAACTGGAATCAGATCTAAAACCAAGTTTTCAAATTTATAGCCCAATTCTTTTATCGTTTGTGCTATTCCCCCCCCCCAAATCAATTTTTTTCTTTTATTGATTATCTTTCTGAAGAATAAGAAGATTGAATGCATGTAATTGTGATTGGGTGCCTTTTGCAAGAAACTCATTTGTCTCTGAAACATGGTAAAGTTGTAAGGTAGTTTGCAATTTGTGTATCAGTTCCCATTTTGCTGAGAAGATTGTTGGTTACAGATCTACATATGCCCTCACATTCTTGATTGACAGGAATCATGTCACATTAACTTTAGAGGCTAAGAGCATGCTGTTTTCTTTAGTTACCATCCCACAACTTACATCAAACTGGTCGGTGTCCTCCAATTTTTCTTCTTAATTAGTTTATTAGTTTTGCAGGAATGCAATATTGAAGAGGTTGCAGATGAGGAAGAACCTCCTAAAAGTTCCAAGGACTCAAAAAAAGTAAATGGACCAGATTCTGGTAAAGGCCCAAGTCTTGTGTTCAAGATAACTAGCAAGGTTCCATACAAGACAGTTTTAAAAGGTAACTTCTGCACGCATACATTACTGCAAGGCGGATTGTTTCTCCTTGTTGTCTCTCCTCTGTCTGGTTCCACATTTAATTGAAACAATTGTTGAGCTTGCAGCACATAGTGCTGTTGTGTTAAAGGCTGAGAACATGGCTGACAAAGTTGAGTGGGTAAACAAGATACGGAATATCGTCCAACCTTCAAAGAGATCACCACAGAAGGGCATGCCTGGTTCTGAAGCTAATCCCTCCATGAGACAAAGCCTTTCAGATGGCTCTTTAGTAAGTCCTAACTTTGTGAATACCATCATCTTGAACAAAGCTTGAAACTTATTCCCATACCCTAAACCTTACTAGGTTTCATCCTTTTCCTGAAAATCTCTGGGTTTATTGAGTTGGTATGAAGAAGTTGGTTCTTACAGTTAAAATTAAACAGCTCCAAGCTTTTCATTTTCAAGGGGTATATTTAATGTTATTGCAATATCTGGAAGTGATGCTCCCTGTGCTGCTGCATACATTGATACCTGTAGTCTTCCAAGTCTCTGAGAGAACTTGCATAGATTTCAAATGATGGTTGTCCTTTTTTCCTTTATTTAATGATTTTTTTAAAAAATATGAATAGTGATCTGTCAACTGTTGTGCCTCTCTCTCCCCCTCTCGCACGCGCTCGCACGTCCATTCGCACAAAAAAAAACATACTTTTTGCTTCTCTTGATTCTAGTTATTTTTGTTTTTCTGGAGTTTCTACTCCTTGAGACTACAGAAAGCACCAACCCACCTGCATGCATGCATGCATTGCACGCACATGCACTCACAAACCCAGACATGCATGCATGTGCACATTTTTATATAGACTTTTGGACTATCTTCGCTTGGTGCTGATCAGACACCAAAGACATGCTCAAAACTTATCAACATTTCATTGTGCTTTAAGTCTGCCAAATTTTAGTACACTAACTAAATTGATTATTGTCCAGGAGACGATGTCTAGAAGGCCTGTTGATCCAGAGGAAGAACTTAGATGGATGTCTCAAGAAGTTCGTGGTTATGTGGAGGCTGTTTTAAACAGTCTCGCTGCAAATGTTCCAAAGGTCTCTGAATTATATTTTTCTGGGCCTTATCCACCTCATTGGCATATTCTGAATTCTGAGTTCTACTTCTGACTGTGCAGGCAGTTGTGCTATGTCAAGTGGAGAAAGCAAAGGAAGACATGCTGAATCAGCTATACAGTTCTGTAAGGTTGGTTGCATGTTTTATTTTGTTTTTTTTTTCCTTTCCCCAGATGAATAAATTTAAGGGTACAGCAACGTGATCAAGGTGGGAAAAGAAAGTAGAATTTTAGACTACCAAATTCAAAGATGGGGCTTGCAAAATGGGACCTACACTATAATATGTGATCTATAAATGCCTATAATTTTTTTTTAAAAAAAGTTTTTTTTGGAGATCCCTTGCCTTTGGATCAAGTCAGCTCAATGGTTCTAATTCTAATGGCATGATACAATATTCTGCTTTTGGGATGGTTTAGCGAATAGGCATTTTAAACCTATGATTCAGCGGAAAGAGTCCTGTAAAACCTACAATTTTTTTGATTTTAGGCATTTTAAACCATGTAGAATGTGGACTGTATCCAGTGGCTTAGAAATGCATTTTGCAAATCCCATCTTTGAATTTGGTTGGGTATGAGAACTCTTTTTTGCATTATGACTGATTTATAACTCCACTTGAATATATCTACAGATGCATGTGTAGGCATGAGAATTCATGAAAATACAATTTTGTTATTGCATCCTTGAAACATTCAATGAAATCTGCTGTTCTTATCAGCCCCACCACAATTGTTACCTTTTATAGGTCAGTCCTGACTGTTTGTTTGGTTCTGATGCTCACCTTGCACATGTGTATCCTGGGTGGTTGCGTTTGGAGGCATGTGTATAAGTTGTGTTTGAATGTGTATATTACTTTGAACTGTTTATGTACTTGTGCTATGCACCTGTATAGATGGACTAGATTCTTCTTGGACCTTCATGGCTTGAGCTCACTGTGGGCGAGGCTGGATGAAGTTTACACAGAAGATTTCATAATGTAGCAAAGAGTTATAGTGTCGATATATACCTATCTGTACCATCTGTTCCTGATTGTACTGTTAAGATACTGGTACAGGTAGAACTCCTGTGCTGTACTGTACCAACACATCTAGTACCCTCATCTTTGCTGTGCTTGCACATGGAGGCATCCTGTGTGTCTGTATTGTTCCACATAGTACCAGTATGTGTACCAATGCTGGCAGTTTAAACCCTTACTCTAGTCTATATTCTTTCACATTGTTATGCCATTTCTAACTTATACTAAAACTTTGATGATACCCTTGCTGAGTTCAAAAAGCCAAAATTTTATCATGATTTACATTTTTTTCAACCAGTTGTAATGTTATCAGAACTCTTGCCTTGTCATAGATATAATTGCACAACCAGAAGAATACATACATTTCTTTGTTTTAAATTCTGATGTGAGAATCTTAGCTGCCATAATAACCATATTGCATTTAATAGTAAAGAAATTACAGCATTATTTGCTGGGCCTTCTTAGTTTTAAAGATAGTAATCATCCGCCAAACATTTGTGACTATTTGTCAGGCACTGTTTATTGCAATGGACTTGGAATCTCCAATTACAGTAATTATTGAGAACCCAATTACTGTTATTTCATTCTGGATATTATCTGCCAAAAAATCTAAAGATCTATAGGGAGTCTTCTTTAATTGTTGTTTGTATGTTACTTGAATGCAAAACATTGGGTTCTAAATAATTAAATCATTGATTACATGTGATTTTGATGTATGGAAGTTATTATGGATGTTACTTCATATGAGTAAAGTTATGGCCTTTCAGATTGTACCTTATTCATCTTAGTCAAATGATACAGATTAGGTGATAAATACAGTTCTTTGCAAGTAGAGGCATTATGACTGATGGTGATGATTTACCGAGTATATGGTAAAGATAACATTCTTTGAGCTATTATTTTGTTTGAGGTAAAAATTTGAGAATGTGATGTGAAAGATAGTCATACCTTTTATGCTGTTCCTCTCACACTAAAAAGGATGTCAAGATTGCATTGTTTGCATAGTTTATGCCTTCCAATCCCGGTGGTGTGAGTTTTTTCAATTTTGTAAACTGTAATCATAACCTTGTTTTTGTTTGATTATTCTAGTGTTCAAAGCACAGCAAGGATTGAAGAACTGCTCCAAGAGGATCAAAATGTTAAGCGTAGACGAGAAAAGTTTCAAAGGCAGTCTTCGCTTCTTTCTAAACTTACTCGTCAGTTAAGCATCCATGATAATCGAGCTGCTGCTGCTAGCTGGTCCAGTAATGGCACTGGTGCAGGTAGGAATTTTATGACCTCTATAACACTTATGTTGATGTGATCCATAGATTCATCATTCTTATCTGGACTACAAGCTTTTTCTTGGAGAAAAAGCAATGATACCTGATGCATGGTTTTGCATTTGACTGTTTGCCGTAGTATATTTCTCTCTCTTGCGTGTTTTCTTTTGGAACATTTAGCATCTCTGCTTTCTAACACAGATGATATTGTTTCGCATGCAATATGAATAATTATTGTCCAATATTCCATATGATGTTCTCAAGCGTCAAATGTTTCACTTCCCTAAACTGCATAACAGAAGTTCATAAAACAGATCTTATTTTACTCCATGTTTCTGGACAACTGGCAAGCTTTATGTTCATGTTTCTAATTGAGCCGGTTGTGTTCCAGACATCACCTACTCGTGCGGTTCCATTAATTTTTTCTACATTTTTAGCGTGGACTGCATGGGGATGGAGGTATATATGCACGAGATGCATAGGCCTTTATCTATGCTAAAGTTCCACCTCTAGTATCTTTTTTCTGGATATAATGGTGTGACTTGTATTTTACTTGGGAGAATATATGCATGATGCATACTCCAAAAAAGAATTGTAGAGTCGATTAATTTCTGTTAGGGGTGCCCAAGTTAGAATGGAAATATGATGTGTTTTGATTTTAATGTCTCTGCAGAAAGCAGTCCAAGGGCCAATGCTTTGGGTGATGATTGGAGATCAGCATTTGATGCTGCAGCAAATGGACCTGTGGACCGCTCATTTGACAGATCTAGCAGCAACGGCCATGGTCGTCGGTACAGTGATCCTGCACAGAATGGTGATGCCAGTGCAGGTCCCAATTCTGGTAGCCGTCGGACGCCAAATAGGTTGCCGCCTCCACCACCGCAAAGCAGTTCATCGGTGTATAGATACTAGGCAGCTAATGGTTTGAATGGTAGCTAATATTGTATGTATTCTTGTTGGGGGCACATCTTCCCGTGCTTTTCTCATTTTGGTGAGCTGATTAGGCAACAGTAGAGCAGAAACAAGTGTACTCCTACCTGCTAGACTATTCCATTCCTTACAGAAATATGTCCATTTTTTTTAAGACGCCTGTGACCTTGTCATGCCATGCCATGCCTCAGCAAGGAACCACCCAGTTTGTTTAGAGTGTAGCAATTTTTCGCTTGTGACTTTTTTTGTTAATAGAGTTAATGATACATCGAGATGTAACCTCTTTTCCAACGCCATGTAAATGCATCCTGCCAGATGGCTCAGTAGTTGTTTCCATGTCCATGTTGTTACGTAGCCTTTCGGTTTAGCTTGATAAAATTGAGTACCAAGCTGGAACGTAATACGACGCTTTGCTGACAGACCTCCCAAAAGAGTTCTTGGATGACCAATCGGAATGTTAGGCATGTTTGATTAGATGTAGCAGTATATGGGCTGTCTGGCTGACGTAGTGCTGAGCAAAATGCCCTTTAATAGAAGACAATGTTGCTAGTCTCATTTTTGGGATTTTTAACGGTACCGTATCAGTGAGATTCAATATTTTTGTTCTGAGTGACCTTTAATTGATTGGTGAGCTGTTACCTTGTTAGCTTTGATGGTTCCTGGTCACATGAGTTGAGCGGTGGGGTTCCAAGATGCTACTTATCAGTCCGGAGCTTAGAGACAAGCAACCAGGAGGTTATATCCTGCACCACGTTTAAAGTAAACTCTTTTGAGCGCAACTGCCGTAGCTGGAGCCACTTGGCCCATAAAATAGATGCTATTCTACGTTAATATCAGTTCTAGATTATGTTTTTTTGTAGTAATTCACGATCGCCATTGTCCTTTGAAATGACTCATTAAAAATGGAAGCAGGATTCTGGCATCCATTACATTTTATCCTTTGACCTTGTAACAACTGAGACCCCTGTAAAGCTGTACCTGGATGGGATGATTATTGGCTTGCACACCAGCTTAAACCCAAGCCTAACTAAAAAGGCTGTGATGCAGCGAAGGCGCATAGAGGATTGTGGTTCATCTAAAAAAGGCAGAATAGAGTGCTCAACTTTCGCTCATTCATTCATCATTCAACCATTTCGTTAAACAGATTCCATCTTTCCACCGCATTTCTATAGACCAAAGGCACGAGAAAGGTCATGATGTAAATGTTTTTTAAAGGGCATCGTATAAATATTTTTAAAAAAATATCTAATACTCCCAGCAGTAATGCATATGATTGATCCTTAAGCACAGACCATATTGATCATAACACGGATCCCCATAATTCACATCCTGGGATTTCACTCCCCGCTTCATTCATCATTCAACCATTTATTCGTTAAACAGATTCTAGAGCCTCCATCTTTCCACTGCATTTCTATAGACCAATGACACGAAAAAGGTCATCATGTAAATGTTTCTTAAAAAATATCTAATACTCCCTGCAGTAATGCATATGATTGATCCTTAAGCACAGACCATATTGATCATAACATGGATCCCCATAATTCAAACCCGCGAATTTCACTGCCCCGCTTTTGCTGTCTGACTCATGAACTGTTCCAAAGACATCCTCATTTGTCATCACACAGCTCATATTAAGCATGTGGGACTGATGAGTACCGTCGGTGTTGATGCAGACACTGCTGCTGCTGCCTTTTCTGCTCCTGGAGTTCCCCATCCCAACTACTAAAATAAGCCCCTCCCTGGCGTAATTGGTGGAGCTTCTCAGGGTCCTTCGACATGAAAGCATAGGTCTTACGCAGGATGGGCGTCCTTGCCTCCACTGGTGGTGGATCTTCTTCAGGGACTAGAAAGCTTTCTTGCACTGGCAATGAGGTTGCCTGGCTTTGTTGCCACAGCTGATGTTGGTTATGGTGCTGATGATGCTTGCCTCTAGAACTTGAGAAAATTCCTCCAACGATCAGCGCTATAGATGAGCCAGCACCAGCAACAAGCTTCCCAATTGAGGTGAAGAGCCCCTCTTCTTCTTGCTTCGCTGATTCATCCTCAGTTGGCATTAGTGGTGGTCTAACTGAAGGTCTCCTTGGCTGCTGATGTGGACTAGGTGTCATGCTTGATTTTGGAGTTTTAGGTTCCTGAAAGAAATATTTCATAAGACTGAATGTTGATTGTAGAGCAAGAACAGCAAAAGCATTTGGGGAATTGGCAATTGAATAGGCTTTCTACCTTTCCATCTATTACCATGGTATTATATCATGGTCTTCAAAATTATTTTAATAAAATGAAAGCTTTGAGACGTATCAAATATGATAATTGCATACGTTCATGGCACTAAGCTTTTCAAGAAATATCAAAAATTGCAATGATCCAATATACTAGTAAAAAGAAATCTATTTTTTAAATAAAAGAATCTTGAATTCTTGCAAACTGAGCACCTTTATCCAGTTAATACTGTTAATTACCAGTTTTGAAAACCATTAGAGAAGGCAAGAATAACATGCATAATTTTGTAAGAGTACTGCCTCAATTACAGCCTTTTGCAGGAGATATCAGATAATGAACCAGGCATGAAGCATGCTAGCAGCTAAAGATGAAGTCCATCGAATTGGTATGTCATGGCTTTAATGACTAATAGCACAATCTTGTGGTCGAAGCTATTTAACTTATCATTCTCACCACATGACATCTGTTACTAGCAACTCACATGGATGGGAGAAACAATTGCTCCCACTCGTCGCTGCAGTAATGCAAGCATGTAGCCAAAGAAACCAGCAGCAAAAAGCACTGCAATTCCTGCAATGGAAACTCAGACTTGTCATTGAGTGATCTTGTGAAAGAAGACTCATAAATCATAAGTCTACATGTCAAGTCATTATCCTCCTCAGAAAAGAAGCAAAGCAAGTGCAGGGATAAATAATGGCATATTCTACCTAGAGGGTTAACAGTTCCATACTGGTATGCGCAATCATCAAAATGTAGCTGGATCTCCCGGATTGCCTGGTTTCCTCTGTCTACAACCAGAAGAGAGCAGCTACTGCCAATGTAGACCACCTCAAAATCGTTAGAAAACTTTGCATCTTCACTTGGCCCATCTACATGTCCCCCTCTATTCCACGTCCCGCCAGCTATTGTTGTAACCCCTAGAAAAGATATGGAATCCAAACTGAATTTGCACTTTTTTTGGGATTATTCTTTTGTTTCTTGCTTCAAGTGTTTCTTTTAACTGTTATTTCCAATCATATGATGGAGCCACAAGAAATATGGTCAATTATCACCAGGAGAAACAATAGTCAAATAGAGTCTACTAAGCAATTTTCCATAGAATAATTCTCACAAATGAATACCTTACAGCAATGTCATTTCCCGATTGGGGAAAAAAAACAGAGCAAGAATTGGCCTAGAGCCTGATTGCTATCATTATTATTGGTGTTTTTATTTCTCCAAAATTTGTGAACCACCATTGTTGAAGATAGCATTTGCACAAAACTTCTGCTATTCTGTTTACATTTTCACTCTTCTTTTTGATAACAATAAATCACCAAAACCTTTATAGACTTTATAAACAATTTCAACAAAGAAATCTGTTTCATCATACATGTCGTTCAGTCTCATTCATTTTTATTCTTGGGTTTCTGAAAACAAAATTGGAAAACAAAAGCAATAACAAACAGGCCCTTAAGCAACTAGAACATGAAGTCAAAAGCTGCAGTTCCTAGAGAAGGTATTTAGAAACTAGGGGGGCATCTAGTGACTCCAACGAGATCACCATAGCGATCTAAGATCACTGGTGATCCTTATCTTAGGTTAGTATAAACCCTGGTGATCCACCATGTTTGGTATAATATGTTCTAGTGATTAAATATTCCCAAGTATCTACGATTTAACTTGTTTGCTATTCCATGGGAATTCAAAATCACTAACCATATAATACCAAACCTATCCATGATATATTCCATAAAAATATTTTTATTAGTCATATAAATATAGTATAATAAAAGACTAATATATTTATTAATATATTAATTATTAATATATTTCATAAAATATATTTATTAGTCCTTTAATTTATTAATCCTATAAAATATATTAATTGTTGTTATAGAATTAATATTTTTATTCATTCTCAAATATATTATTTTTTAATACTAATATTTATTTTGATAAAAAATATAAATAAAAATAATATATTAAATAATTTTATTATATAAATATAAAGTACAATAATATATTTCAACTATAATCTAAAATTATTGTTAAATAATAATATGTTAATAATATAATTACTAATATATTATAATATAATATATCATCAATATAATATATAATATCAATATAATATATTGATATATAATTTTTTTCGTTGAACTAAGGGATATTTTTATCCACAAATTTCAGCCTAAGATCACTGCCATAGCTAGATTTTGGATACCTAACCACAAGGACGGGTATTCTATCACTAGATTGGATGGTGATTTGAGGAGTGAGAGTGATTTGAGATCACTACCACATAAGATCACTATAGTGCAACCAAACATAGTGATCTCATCATCTCCATCTACATCACTTTTGATCTTGGGATGATCATCTCATACCGATCACCCCCTAGAAGTGTGGCTATGCTGGTCGAAGAAGTCATAGTAATGAAAATTTTAACTTGTTTAGACATTCTTGTTTTATCTCAACAAATTGAATGGGCCTCTAGCCTCATTCCTTTTTCTCTCAAAAACTTGGCTAGATATTCTACATGATTCTTAGGAGTTGTACATACTAAGGCTAATAGGTTCTACAAACTGAACATGATCTTAAAAAAGAAACAAAGGTACAAAAGAAGATTAATAATTAAAATGCAACAGTAGAAATTAGAGCATGTCAAGAAAGAAAGAAAAAAATGCATGCATGCAAGCATGAATGTATACGTACATACATGAAGACTAATGATTAAAACGTAAAAGTAGAAATTAGAGCACATCAAAATAGAAGAAAAAGAGTGTACTCATAGACAAGTCCATGACGACAAGGCATTTGATGAAAATTTGTTTAATCCATGTCCACCACTAATTTAGTACCATAAGGAAAGATTCCATATGGCTTGTGTGCATATTCCATGAACCAAAATATACTCGACTTGCGTGATAAAACTTTTCTCCTAAATGTATTGCATATATGCATAACAATGTGATATATTTATAATTCTCTACTCAAAAAATTTAGTATTCAAATTGATCTTATAATACATAAACTATTAATACATGTATGGCCCTAAATGACTTCCTTTTTGCCAGTAAAAGAACTGTAAGCTTGATATAGCAAAAAACCAGTCCAACGACCATGCACCTAGCAGACATAACAAAAGATGGCCATAAAAGTGTAAGATTAAAGCTTGCAAAGCGCAAAATGTATACTCAGTCATGATACCACTATCAGGAATATCATGCACATAAATAACTGCTTGCAGTGTTACAAATTAAACACTCATGGAAATTAAAATCTTAAATATTCTAATCTTACTCAAGCATGCAATGGAAGAAAACACATATTGGAGAAGCAAAGAACAATCAATTTAATAATACACTAAACTATATATTTCCATCAAGGCACATAAACAAATAATCGACAACTTGGGTATACGTGGCTATGGGGCCACACTCTCTGAAACTAACCTCATGTCAGATTCTCTCTTCGTTTCTTCCTACACTTTCTTTCTTAACTTACCTCTTGTACGCACATACATCCATCCTGATATAGCCTTCTCACAACCATTGCTTTTTCACACTATTAACTAGATAAACACTTCATTTTTCAAGATCTCATCAACTCCTCGACTCATACAAATCAACAAGATTCCTCAACTTCGACACAATGAATAAGATTCTTGGACTTCTTGACATAATTCATACATTCAATCGATCTAACAAAAGACTCTTAACTAATAGTAATTCTTGGTGCTTCTATGTCATTGAGCATCTAGTTTGATGTGAGTCTTTACATGTGAACATCTTATAATATTCAATCAATTCCACTTCAAGCTTTTGATTTGCCTATAATAATCATCTTTCTCCTTGTTTAGTGTTCTTTTCCTTTTTTTTTTTTTGTGTGCCAAGGCCACGTTGTCCACATGTAGGTCTATCCCTTCATCTTGCAACATTTTCTTCTCCAATGTCCTTGAAAGCCTTTGATGGCAATTTTAACTGTATACTGCAGCACTTTCTTTGTGGACCTTGTATTTTCAAGACACTTGTATCATTGTGATCAACTGGTAATCTTTTTCTCATAACCATTGAGATAACCACTTTAAGGTCACTAATTTTTGAGTTGCCACTTTTTGTTACTTGGACTTATCTTGACAATATTTGGCCACCACACCGAGGCCAACTCTGTACTTCATCTCCCAACATGCTTCTTCATTTTCTGTTCTTCCTGTCTTTGTCTTCTGTCTCTTGGAGGAGCACCCCCCTCCCCTCCCATAACTACTTTGAGGACACTAACCTCCACAAAAGCGCATCCCATAACCAAACACACCAAAATATTTTAGAGGTCAAATGTCCTATCTAAAAGCCATGATGGTCACTGTGACAAGGTGCTCATAGAACTTGTGCCCACATGTACTCTTAATTTTATTCAAGCACCATCTAAGTGACCCTTATATAGCCCTCTCTTGACTTTTGAATTTCATATAGTAAATACACAAAGTCACAACTCTCACACACTAAATTTATTGACTCCTTGACTTATACAAATCAATAGCAAGACTCCTTTTACACATAATTAATAAGACTCATGGACTCTACACATGATCTATTTTTTTGAAATAATCTAATACTTAGGTATATATTGTAATAACATCTTGATCCACCTTGATGTGGCTAAGAAACCTGAGAAACAACAAAAGATGGCCATACTAGTTGTGAATGAAATCTTATCATCATAGACAGCCTGCTTGATCACTGCCCCAACAGGGATAGTATCACCCTTCTGATTAAGGTTTGCTGAAAGAATATTTTTTGACAATGTATACTTCCACCTAGGATTGCCAGCATCACCATAGTGCCAAAAGAAGTTCATGATTGATTCATCTTCTTACTTACATTGATCACTATCTTTACTTGTCAAGAATGCAATGAATATAAAACCCAAGAACATTGTTAAAAGAAACATTAATTCATTATGCTAAGTGCTTCTTACAATATAAACACAATCAATAGTTGTCTCAAGCTCAGCTTTAGAAATCTGACTCTTTTTTTTTCTTTTTTGGTCAGGGTGGGCGGGGGAGGGGGAGGTGTTGTGGGAGGGGGGTGTGGGGGGTTGGGAGTGGGGTTGTGCAGTAAGATTTTCTTTTTTATAGAAAAGATATCTCAATATTCAGTCCAAATTCCTCCTCCCTCACAGTCCCTGCTCTTGTTCCAATTTATCCACATAAAATCTGAGAAAAGATATGTATGTATATCCACATAAAATCTGAGAAAAGATACATATGTATGTATGTATGTTTTTGTCCACATCACAAACAGTTATCGGCTATCTAATCTTTTGTTGGAGATAGAGCATCGCTCCCATGCTTCCTTTAAAATACTTCTATTTGAGATTTATCCTCCATATTTAAAGCTCATGACCCTAGCATCATCCACTCTGCAACAATCATATTTAGCTTATCCGGTCTATTCAGCACCCAACATTTTGAGTTTTTGAACCATTAAGCAGAGTGCTAGTCATTTCTTTTCTTATGAGTTATGAGATTTTCTTAAGTCTTGACAAAGTTTAAAGCTTGAATATGAGATTTTCTTAAGTCTTGACAAAGTTTAAAGCATGCATGCATGCATGCATACATACATACATATGTATATATATTCTTGTGCATGTGTGTGCACATGTGCATGCGCACGTGTGTGTGTGGATGTAAGTATGTATATACACACGGTGATGCAAAATTCAATGAATTACCTCTCTAGTGCTGATGCAAAATTCAATGAATTATCTCTCTACTGCTGAGTACAAAAGAAGAAAAGTAGCTAAAATAATGCTTTGGTGACTCTTGTCTGTATAAGGTCATCATATTATCAGTTATCAATATGCATATATTTGAACCCAGATCATAAATTTTTCAAACATGTGTGAGCACCTGAACCTGTACCAAAGACCCATTAAATTTAGCATGAAGGATCCACTCCTAATTCCTAAAGATTTGGATTAGGTATGAGAAAGATTCTGGATTATAAGCCTCCAATGCCAGCCCTAGTTTCACTTCTTGAAACCACATCCATTTTATCTAGTCAGGTTATCTTCCTTTCACATCCCTACAACACAGGAAACCTCCCCTCTCATAATACATTAGATGGCAGATCACTTACATCCTGAAAAATTAAAAATATCTTTCAGAGATCTTCTTAATTAGCATAAGGTTTAAAGTGTTGCCAAAACCCAAAAATTACTATTAAACCTAGCAAAATGCAATTCACCAATCAAAAGATGGGTTTTAGTTAGTTTCATGTGGCTTTGGTTTGTTTCAGCTGACACATGTCAATTTTGGCATCAGCATGTTTTACTTGAGGAAAAACCGACTCAGTTCTGAATTGGTCTTGCTTGAAACTAATAAGCTTAAAATAAAACCACAATTGTTTTCTCATAATAACTAGGATAAGGTAAATCTTGTTTCAACATCCCATTTTCAATCACCTAGTAAAAATCCAAAAGTCTTCCAAAAGCAAAACACTGGGGAATGACGTTTTAACTTAATCTGTATTATTTGTTGAATTCCTTTTTGCCTCATCAGCTTAAGTCTTTTTTTTTTTGTTCTTCCCAAGTCTTGGAGCATGTTGTAGGGTAACTCTCTGATCACATGAGTTTAAACTATATAATCAATAAGGTAGATCTCCCCACACCTAAAGTACTAGGTTTTGATGTACGCCCCTCTTACATAAAGCTTCTCCAGCCAATAGCTTGGCACCAATTTATGAACTGCTGATGTCAAATGAAAATTATCTACAACACAAGTAGGTCATATTGTGGTTCATACAATCAACTCATACATGTGAACAAGAGTTTCTACTTGATGTTAAAGTTGACCAACCATCAACGCTTACAAAAACTAACAATGTGGTATAAATGTGGTACTCCTAAAAGGAATCCACCCTTCTTCCTCATCTCCATGGAAACAAAATATCTGATATCAAAGTAATGGCGACCTTGTATTCTAGTTCTCTCATGTGTAAAATGAAGCAATGGATTCTTCTAGTAAGTAATCTCTACTCTATGTTTTGAGACAATCACCCAAAAACTCAATCATAAATGTATCTGACCTATAACAAGTGTATGCCTCTATCATTTCAAGTTCTAAAACATTACAACTCAGCTTGTATTTCTAGGGGAAACCCATTTCAGCAAAGTTTCTTCGTAACAACAACTCTTTCCCCATCTCTTGGCATCTCCTGTAGTTCACTCTGCTTTCCCATAACCAACAAATTCTGCATCCATATATGACTTAATAGAGCCCTCGATAGAGCATAGTTTTCCATGAAAAGCAATTTTAGTTTAGCTTTAGCAGTCACTGCTTCAAACAGCTTCCTCACTACCAGCATTATGTCCATATCAGGTACAAACATCTTCAGAATTTCCTTTTCGCCTTTGTTTTCACACTTCTTCTCAATCCTTCTCATGTTACAAATCTTAAAACTACAGAGCCTAAGATAATGTGTTGAACATTCAAGTATTTCCAAGGATAACACCTTCCGGTAGAAACTGAAATAATTTTCTTCTTGTAGGTTAAGTAACTACAAGATGCATCTTAAGTACCAAGAAAACATTTAGCTTATTTCTCCACTGGACCTCTGCTCTTTCGTAAGAAGCTGCCAGCAACATCCAACCCATCCTCTCTCTCTCTCTCTCTCCCCCCTTCCTCCCTCCCCCACTCCCCCCCCTCTCCCCCACCCTGTTTTTTATTCCTTTTCTCTCCTACTATTTGATTTCAATTCCTTCTTGTGCCTTCATTATATTAATAAAAATTGGGTGTTGCACACCTCCCTTTTCTCAAAAAGAGTCAGCAAGTGAGAATTCAAAACAAAATCAGGAACATTACAGTGTGTTGATTCTCTCAGTTATGGTACAAAATATTTCCATATGGTATTCAAATACAGGACTGGAAAGATATTAACAAAGTAGCTAAAAAGCTTATTCTGGATAAAAATTTAAAAAATGACTCCCATTCGGAAATTCTTCTCAATGTACAAAACATCAGTATAATTGCCGATAAACATGCATAATATGAAGCAGGTTACGTAAGTTACAGCCTCAAGGTACCAGCTGGTTCTTGTAAATTGCACAATTTCAAAGATACAGGGCGGTTAACCAGGTACAAATGATAAGCCTCACTCAAGTTATCTAGAAAAATATTAAAATTAAGAAAGATAAACATTATGTTTCAACATACTAGGTCGGTGGCATCATAAATCCAAGCACTGTCATGAAAATAACTGTTCTATAATTAAGGTTCAAGAGATCCCTTTGATTTACCTGTGTCACTAATTTTCCTGATTGCCTTGTTCATGGTGTCTGTGACATAAATGTTACCCTTGTCATCCACTGTAAATCCCTTGGGATGGTTCATCCTTGCTTCCCGTGGTCTCCCATCAATGTAACCAGTGTACCCTTCTGCTGAACCGGCAAGAAGCTTAGGTCTGCTGTCTGTTTTCTCCCAAAGTTCAGAGAGACTAGCATGATCAATAATAGACACTTCAAATAGAAAACCAGAAGATTTCAAGCAGTCTAGAAACATTTTTCTGAGAGGAACAAGGCAGACAAGTACCGTAGAACGTGAAATGACACATTTGAATAAACATACACGAAAATATGTTCTCTCTTTAGAGAACTAGGATGGGAGAAAACCTGGCCAAAAATTGAGATGGGGGGGGGGGGGGGGGGGGCGCACCCTAACACAGGTCATTGGTAACTATCCCTTAAAGACTTTACAAACTACACTAGTTAGCATGCTCTTCAAGAAAATATATACTAAAAATAAAACAAAGCAAAATAATCAGGACAAAAAGCATTCACGAAGATGATAAAACTTGCCTAAACAAGGTCAAAATCTAATTCTTGGTTGTCTATATTGTACAAAAGTCATGACATCCTATCCAAATCAACAGTTATCACGGTTTAACAAAATGCTTGAATATGGTTATACTTAGATAAAGCCATATGGATTTCCCGCTAGCATAGAGATATTAGAATCTTCTGGAAATAAATTAAAGATCATGAGTCAATAGGTACAAGAGAAGGATGAACAAATTTAAATACAAGTTGCATAAGAACCCTGAAGTTGAGCAAGTTCAGATGTTTCAGAAATCAGAACAAACATCTAAAATGAAGTGGGAGCTTGACACTGAAAAAAGAAGATAAGCACAACTATTCTCAGACAGTGAGAAAAAGGATGTTGACCCCATACACACATCTTGGATTTTTATAAAGAAAAAAAGAACAGTCAAATTAAATCCAGACAACAGTTATCCAAAAGCAAACAGACAAAAAGCCAAATCTCCGCTCATTCCAATTGGGTTCAATTCAATTACTTAAATAAAAGTATTCAAACAACCATAACACTGATTGATGTAACAATCTGTAGATTTGATAGAAATTCGTCAGTAACCAGTCTAATAGCACAAAACTCAACGGATTGCAGCTCCTTTTAAGGTGCAGGTATATTAAAAAGTTAAAATGACTAAAATTCTGGAAATTATGGAATGCATACAAGCAGAAACCAAAAGCAATAACGATCAAAAAACAAACTGCGAACGTAACAGAAGATAGAAAACGAAGCCCACCCACATCTGGACAATGGCGGAGATATCCTGTAAATGTTGCTGTTCGCAGAATCAAGAAGCAGAAGGTCTCCGCTCGGAGATACCCCGACAGAGAACGGCTCGATTCCAAGCTTGCCGCCATCGAACACCGTCTCGACGCTGTACCCGCTCTCGAATTTCACAGCCGTGCGGCTGGATATCGCTGAAAAGAACCGGAACGATCACAGGACATGCAAAAAGCACGGAAAGAAACCACAAACGTAGAGGAGCCATACCATTGCCAATATTGGCCGTGGGTGTCAATGACCACAACCGCCTAAAAAGTGAATACAATGCACTGGCGAAGAATCCACCGACCAGCTCTAAAGGTATTAACAATCAAAAAAAATCCAAGCTCGAAATCACGAAAGCCTAATGGAGTTGTAAAGAGAAAAACTAGAAGACGAAGAAGAAGCGGTACCGACTTGCCGGCGAAGCGGCCGAAACCGAGCAAAAACCGCTAAATAAGGTCATCAAAAGGAGCAGCGCAAGCCCTTTCTTCTTTTCCATCACGGCCAATTGCTCCAGAATAAAAAAAGCGTGGGAGAGCGACAGACAGAGGGAGAGATATATGGAGACAGAGTTCAGAGAGCAAAGGCTTTGATCGATCGCTCAAAAGAGAGGAGGATCGTCGAGAATTGAGGAAGCGAGAAAGAGACCATCATATTCGTCTTTTTTTTTTTTTTTTCCCCTCTTTCTTAAAGTCCTGGTTATATGGACAGTCGCAGGGGGGAATATGCAAATGAGAGCCGAGGGAGGAGAAGGAATAGAGCTGGGGAGTGAGAGTGAGGAAGGAGAACGATGTGATATATAGATAGATATATATATAGAGAGAGAAAGAGAGAGTCCTTGATGACTAATTAAATAAAGCTTTTGACAAGTGGATTAAAGTTTTGTGATTTATGACCTGCTAAATGTGAATGACCCACTACTGTCTCAGATTTTTTTTTTTTTTAAAAAATTAAGACTAAAAAGTTGAGATTCATCTTCTCCATTTTTTTTAAAAAAAAGAAAATTTCCAGTTTACATGGCTCAAGGCCTGGTTTTCTTGTTTTGAGATGAAGGTTTTGAAAATTTGGAATATTTTTTTATTGAATCATTCCTGGGGCCGCTGACGGCAACCTTGTTTTGTGGGTTCGAGTATAAATATATTCCCCGTTCTCCATTTTCTTGTCCTCTTTTTTAAAGCGTTTGCGATTCTACTTGCAGTGGGCGGTCCCTGTCTGCCTTCGTTTCGGTGCGCCGTCGGGTGCAATATTTGGATTTTTAGAGTTCCGGTTGCTAAAATGCTTATTAGTGCTATCACATTCCGAGGATTAGAAGCAACCTGAGATTCTTTATCTAATTTGCAACACTATGTCATCGAATGGCTTAGTTTAAACCTTGTTTTGTTTCCCTCAAAATTTAAAGTTATAATAGTAAAGTGATTTGGACCACTTAAAGGAGACCTCTTTCCCATCAATGTCGAGGAACGCAGATAGAATGAGCTGCTGGTATATTATTGACTATTTAGATACAATTAACAATAAAAAGATATTCTCTAGACGATTATTTCTTAGATACATTCTTAAATATGCATAGTGAAGATTTAAGGATGAGAAGCATCCACTTTCAAGGTGGAAAAGGGTCAAAAGGCTAAATCTCCCCTCTCAGTGGCATCCTCCTTCACATCCAAATGCTTTTATATATCGCATCTATCCTTCACTGCCACAAAGGACTAGGGTAGAGAAATTATTAGGTGGACAAAATCCACCATCTTATAATTATGAAATGAATCTACTTAGAATGATTTTATTCTACGGTTGCATTTGATGCATTATCAGACAATGATAACATAGATTATCTAGTAATCTGAATTATTTATAATTTAAATAAATTTTTTGTTGATTACTATATTTGATACACATAAATAATGTTGCAGTACTAAAAATTTTGACCAACATTTTTGGTATGACAATTAAATTACTGATAATATAATATAAAATTTTTAAAATATTTTTAAATTAAATTTATTAAAAATCATATCTCATGCATAAAATATAAATATATATTATAAATATATATAATATAATATAATATATTATATATTTATATTTATAATATATAATATAATATAATATGATATAATATAATATTATGCTATAATATTATTATAATATATATTATATTATATTCTATTATATATTTATATATAATATATATTATAATATACTCTTAGTATATAATCATATATTATTATATTATTATCTTATATTATTATTATAATATTATAATAATATTATTTAATATAATATTATGTTATAGTATTATTATAATATAACATTATATTATAATTATAATATTATTGATCTTATTATTATATTATCATACATTACTATATTATAATATATTATATAATATAATATTATGTTATAATAATATTATATTATATTATATTATTATTATAATATTATTATAATATAATATTATATTTTTTATAAAATATTTTTATATTAAATATATTATATTATATTATTATTATAATATTATTATAATATAATATTATATTTTTTATAAAAATATTTTTATTTAAATATATTATTATTAAATTATTAAATATTTAATAATCTAAATAGTCATCCCTCATCTAACCGAGTAAGGAACAAAATATGATTTCAGAGTGCTCCTTCCGAGCACCATTCTATTCCTCGCTGGGAGCATGTGTCTTCGTGGCAGTCAGGGATTGATGCTGCACACGAGAGCGACGGAAGCGACCAGCAGGCACCGCACCGGAATGGAGTGGTGAGGTGGTGTATTTTTCTTCCGTTAGTAGTCTGCCGTACGATTTCGTAACAGCCAATCGAAGTAGTACTATGCTGCCCGTTCACCTGCTAATCCATCGTGCAAAGCCACACGAGAACAACGTACATTCGCACGTGCTAGCAGCATCGAGGAGAGAGACGATGGAAGAAATCAAAAAAAAAAAAAGAAAAAACCGTGCGTCGCATTTGCCCATTGCGACAGGATTATGTGGTCTCCCCACGGAACCCACACCCCAACCACAACCATCCGCCCGTTGCCAGCTGGCAAATCCATCGCTGTCCCGCCCGTCGAGTCCATCTGTTTTCATTCCCCGTTTTGCTCATCCCTCCCTCCCTGTCCCCCGTCGAGAGAGAGCGGCGGTGGGGGCGTGGAGGAAGAGAAAGTTTGGGAGGATTGGTGTCGGGGTTGTTCTTTTCTTTTTCTTCTCCACGCCGCTTCCTCTCCTCTCTCCTATCGATTCTCAAAGGGACGACATCTGATGCAATATCTTCATTTTATTGGCGATCCGATCCATTATCCGTCTAATTGTTTTTCTTTTAGATCGGGGCGATGGATTCCGAGACCCGCTCAGCAATGGACGAGCTCTCGTTCGCCAACCACCGGCGCTGCTGCTTCTGGGTTCCCTGGTCCGGCTCAAAGTCGTGGGAGCGGATAGCGGTGGCGGCGGAGGAGCGGGCGGAGGAGCCGAGGCCCACCAAGGGGCGCTGGTGGTGGACGACCGGATTGAAGGCATTGATGAAGTTGAGAGAATGGTCCGAGAAGTTGGCCGGCCCGCGGTGGAAGACCTTCATCCGGCGGGTTGGCCGCCACACCCGCCGTCCGGGCAGCAGGTTCGGATATGACCCCCTAAGCTACGCCCTCAACTTTGATGATGGAATGGACACCGAAACCGACGACGCGGTTGCCTGCCGGGGATTATCTGCCCTGTACGCCGCCCCACCGTCGTCGACGGTTCTTGGCGGGCGAGCCCCGCAGCCACTTGAGGTGTAGTATTGTCGGATGGAGAAGGATTGCTTTGTCCTGTTAAGCAAGAAATACAAATTTGATGCCCTAGGTTTTCTTTCTTTTATTATTATTATTATTATTATTATTATTGCTGCTGCTGTTGCTGTTGGTGGTTTGGATTTTGGAATTGGAATTGTTGGTAAGGAAAACATGCATAATTGGTCTTTGACCGGCAACGACTTGACTTATCCCGTTATAAGTTTATTTCATTTTATCATTAGTTATACTATGTCAACATGTATTGTATCGTTTATATTATATATTTTATTCAATAGATATTCAGATTTTTTTAGCTTTTGAATTTAATTGGATTTGAGAAATTCATGGGTTGATGGTCCTACAAATATATAGGAGATTCGTAGTGAAGATTGGGAAAGTTCTATATGAAACTATCAATTATTTTGACAATTTAATTAGAATAGAATCTCTTGACATCTGAAAGAACAATAAAAACTCAACAACTAATGTTATTTAAGTTATTAACCTCGGACATCTAATAGTTATATGCGAAACCTATATTAATGATATTAAATTATTGATTTCAATACATTTAGTACATGCTTCAACAAATATAACAATTCATATAAGATATTTGATAAATTTGAAAAGCAAACCTAGTTTTATTATCTCTCTTTTTATCATGCTATTCTCTCCCCCACGGAGATCATTTTTCCCCACAGGATCCAGGTTGGAGTGGTGTTAGGTTGATATAGCTATCCCAATGGCCAGCGTAATCCATCTTTCCAGCAGGTATCTAACGGGAAATCCAGCCTAATCCTGCTCAATTACCTAAACAGGTCCTTAGAGAATCATAGGGATAATCTTATTATGGCAAATTTGGGTTGTTTCTTAATGGCTTTTCACTCATGCAACTCAAGTTGCATTTGGATCATGCCCCCATCAGGTATCTCCTCCTAGAGCCCAAGGCCCGTTCAAATTTGAAAGATGTTGCTCTATATACTGCTAATGATGTGGTGCCGCAGACTTGGAATTTTGCTGTATCTTCTAACAATACAGTTGCAAATATGGTGCTTAAACTCGGAGGTTCATGTTTAATGCTAAAAGGATGGAGCACAGAAATCAGAAACTCTACAAGGAAAACGAAAATTGAGCTGTTGGCCAATATATAGCACCTGGATCAAAAAGGAGGGCACTCTCCATAAACTGGTAATTGGAATGGAGAGCAGAAGAGCATTTAAATAAGAACTTAATTAGATAGACATGGATGAAGAGGTTAATTGGAAACAATGATCTAGAGTAAAACAGCTAAAATAATGAGATAATAATACAGATTTTTTCCACAGGGTTGCGAACTTTCACCAAGGATAAAAAACACTTCACGGTTTTCTTTGAGAGTCCATTCGATGCGTCTAAAGAGGTTTCTTTAGACCTTAATTGGAGCAATTTTTATTCTTCATCATACCCTAATTTAAGCCCTTTGGATAATCCTTTCACAATAGAGAAAATCAAAAAGTCTATGTTTGAATTTATTGCAGATAAAAGCTTCGGATCAGATGGCTTTTTCACGTGTTTTGATCAAATATGATCTACTAGATCTTTCAACCGGCTTCATGATTTCAGTCTAGATAATTATGCTATTTTAAGAAAAAATGAGGCTGCAAGCACACCTTCAGATTTTTGTCCAATAATCCTAGCTACTTTACGGTTGCATGAAAATAAGCAGTCTTTGCAAATCATCTCAAGCTTTCATGAAAGCTCTCATAGACTCGTACATGTAGAATTCACTAAAGGTGGATCTATTCTCAACAATATATTATGTGCCAATGAAATTCTTCTCTATTCTAGAAGAGATCTTGCTTCATCATAGTTTTTAATTTGATTCCTCCAAAGCTTTCGACCAACTTAATTTGAATTACCTACTAAAGCTATTAGAACGTAACGTCTTTCCTAGGAAATGGATTGAGTGGAAAGGCAAATACCCTTTTATCCATCAAGATTGCTGCTAATAATAATGAAGAGGTAGGTGACTGGATCCTATACAGATAAGGAATTGGACAAGGGGACCCTTCTTCACCTTTCCACTTTATTCTTGTCGTGGATTTCTTGGGTAGACTTCGCTACTTTGGCCAATATCTTTGTTGGTTTGGCTATTCTCTCGGTGCATGGTAGAACCAAGATTCTTCAATATACTGATGGCACGCTAGTCTTTGCAAAAGCTAGTGAGAAAGACATCTGCGTTTTTCTATCAATTATCAGGAGAGGTCGATGCAGTGTTTGGGAAAACTCAAGGACAGAAGATTTTGGTACTTGGCTTTATTGCAAAGCTACTTCTCTTCCTCTTAATTACCTAAGGTTGTCTCTCAAAAGTTGGATGGCTCTCTAAATCAGAATGCATGCCATTAATACTTCGGAAGAGAAAATGTTAGCATACTGGAAACATAATTACCTATCATTTGGAGGTCGCCTTAATACTTCATGCTTTTGTTTAATTTACCTGATTTGACCATTGGAAGGATTGACAAGTATGGACGTGCCTTTCTCTAGAAAGGCATGGCCTTGCTGCTTTTTTTTTTTTTTAAAGAAAATGGAGACCAGTGGTGTATACCATTAGCCACCAAAATCTATTAAAAAGAAATAGTTACAAGTTACTAAGAAATCAAGGATATACGAGAGAAAGGGGAAAGGATCTTTAAAAAGTGGCTGGAAGACCAGCAAAAGTGCAACAAAAAGGACTCAAAAGAATTCTCAATTTCTTTGCAGCGAGAGAAATCACAGAGGCTCACAATCTATAATATTCTTCATCATGGTCTATAGAGAAGATAGCAAAAATTAAGGAGCAACATTAACAGAGAGATAATGGAAAGAAGTCGTGACATGCTTAATTTTTTCCAAAATCTGTAGGAGACCATTCGAATGTTTCTCTCCATGGATCAGTCATTCAGTAGGTTTGAACTTTTTGAGGTAAATTTGATCAGTAGTTGAAAGTCTGTTCAAGAAGATACGGACGTTCCTTTCCTACCAACAGCACCAAATTATGGTGGCTACTAGCATAAGGATTACAGAGTGTAAATCTTTTATAAAATGAGAATACAACCAACTAGAACATGCATGCTTTAGGTCACTAATAGGGGCGGGCACCAAAAGAAAAGAGCAAATAAGCCTCCACAAGCTACCAGAACAAGTGAGGAAGAGGTGAGAAATTATTTCTAAAGGGACTCCACAAAAGATGCAACCACTAAGATATTTATCAATTTTCTAAAATAGGATCTAGTATTAATCTTGTTAAGGAGGCAAAGCCAAAGGCAGTACTTGTACTTCAGTAGAGTTTTGATTATCTAAAATTTGGAAGCAAGATCCCACCTTACACCTCTTGAGTTAAGAAAGCAGTAGAGAGAGGAGTATGAGAATTTCCCATTTGCAGTTAATTGCCAGCAAATGGAGTCTTACCCCGCTTCAAAATAAAACCTAGTAAGAAGTATTTTGAGAAGGGTTGACTTAGATTGGGCTGCAAGAGAAAGAGTTGAGCTGACCTTGAGATTTCAAGAATTGTTTCTAGCATTATAGAATTTGGAAACAATACCGGACTTCAAAGGGCAAGCTTTATAAATAAGGAGAAAGGCTTGGCACAAAAGAAGATTTATGAGCCATTTATCCTTCCAAAAATGTGTTAGATATATGTGCCCTAGAAGCCAGAATTGGCTGACACTTGTAATACACTTCTAGGGGCAAAATTATAATTTTGACTATAATTAATGAAATGGGTTATTTTCTATCACACCTGTGTATTTAGTGTCTGTGATACATCCTTTGAGTTAATGGTAATGATAATTCATATTTTCAAGAGTTGAAAATTTAAGACATGAATAATCATTATTAACTCATAAACAGCTCCGACCATAGGATCATCACGAGGATGGTGATTGATCCGGAAGGTTGGTGTACGATCGCTTCTCTTTAGTAGATGAGTCTTGAGTCTACGGTGTGGAGACACCGGAGCGAGAGTACAGGTACTCGTTAGAGAACGAGGGCACTGAGCGTGACCACCTCGAGTAGTCATTAGGAAGTCTACCTTCTCGTCAATGACTGACTCGATGCTGCAGTAGTGTGTCTGGTTCTTTGACCTGAGATGCATCGGCAGTTCACCTTGAGGGTGTTATAGTTTGACTACACCATTACTCGGTCTCCTAGCCATATGGAACCCTGAGGTGTATGTTGGCTATGACATGTTCATTGTAGGAACTGGATTGCATCAAGATGGAATCTATCTACCTCGGTGGTAGAGGAGCAGCCCTATGATGATCATGAGAATCAAGTCCAGAAGCCCATGGCCATGGCAGAGTGAAATAATAGAAAGAGTTTCTATTTAGATTTTCACATTGGACTCGAATCGAATGATTACATCATATGACAGAGACTAGGGTTTGACGAGTTCACCTTAACCCTAATCTGATCGGGGCTCAAGATAGAAGAACTTAATCACACAGGTAGCTGCACCAAGAGGTTCGCATTCAGCTCTGATGGGTTGCCACCATATACTGCTAGGTGTCACTGGTGGATTTTGGGAGCAATTAGAATGATTTAGATGATCGATCATTCTAGCTGTTCGAATCAGAAGAGTTCTGATCCATCGAAAGGAGTTTCGATGATGTCGATGATAGAGATCATGACATATCCCATTACCATACAGAACTGAACCTAACTGGGTCACACAAACAAGGGTTTGAATCTGGTGATCATCAATTGAACTGATCTAGTTCAATTGATCTGAATGAGATTCAATTAGGTTCAAGGAAAATCGTGCTAGCACTCGATTGAACCTAACGTTCTTCTTTTACTATCATAAATAAGTTGTCCTGACTGAGCCAAAGGAGTTTGTGCTCAATCAGAGGCCTTCATATGGTCTGACTGGAGGTTGTCCAAGTCAGAATAAGGTTGTCTTATTTGTAAGACATTACCTGCCATTTTTGGTCACCTGCCATTTCTTGTTCTTTGACTTTGGTCAAAAGTCTACCTTTGACTGGTCAAACGTTGACCATTGACACTTTGACTTTTGACCACATGTCATGCACCTATTGGAGAGCTGGTGGGGGCCTGTCCCCCTGCCAGAACCTGGCAAGGAGAAGGGCGCACGCCAAGGGTGGCGTGAGCCCAAGTAGGAGGCGCCTAGGAGTCCTTGTTGGACAAGGACTCCACCTCCCTTTTGGATTCCAATCAGAGTTCTACTAAGAATCCAGTTTGACTGGTCTTAGGCGCCCTCTAAGGAGGAATCCAGGGGTCTCTATTCCAACCAATCAGATTTAGATCTGATTTCACAAAGGGTTGTGATTGGTTGAGAGGAAGAGGAGTTGGATCACAAGAGGTCTATAAATAAGACCCTGCGCCCAACCCTAATTCAAAAGTGAAATAGAGATTTCCCACGCCCCAAGGCTGCCTCTCCCCTCCTTCTCCACGCCATAGCTTCTTCTCCCCTTGCTCTCCACGTCCAAAAGGTGTTTTGGACTTAGGTTGGTGCGATTCAGATCAAGGAAAGGCGATCAAAAGCAAGAAGGCTGCGCTGCTACAAAAGGACGACTGCAGATCTTCAAAAGAGTTTTGAAGATCCTCCAGATCAGATCCAGATCTGATTTTTGGAGGTGTGATAGAGAAGAAGAGGATCTCCAGATCCAACCCGAGTGGATACCGGTAGAGGCCAGGCGCTTGCGTGGCTAAGATCCAGAACCTTCCGCTGCAATCAGGATCATCTACAGGGTAATAGGATTACCCAAATCAGGTAAATTAAATTTGATTTAATTTATCTTATTTTATTTTATTTATTAAAATAATAAGAATCAGATCTGAAATATATCAAGATCTGATTGAGATCAAGAGAAAAATTTTTTTGAAATATATCTCTTGATCTAATCAGATCTGGACGAACCTGGACCGGAAAATCAGGATTTCCCTTCAACTGGTATCAGAGCCATGGTTCTAAATTGTTTAGATCTAATTTTAATTTTATTTTAATTAGAAAATAAAGTGATTTTAGATGTCACATGAGATGTGATCAGATCTGAAATCAGAAAAAATTAAAATTAAATGATTTGGATCTAAGAACATGAAGATATGCATGACTAGTTCTAGAATAGAATAGTTCTATAGAATAGTTTTGCATGTCTTTGATTTAATCTGATTAAATCATATTTTAGATCTTCTTATTTACTATTTTCTGATATTATAAGTGTTATAATAACATCTGATAAACAGCAAATAAAAATTATTTAATTTTAAATATCATATGAGATATGATAGATGCATGTCTAGACTAGTTGTAGAATAGTTCTACATAATTATCTAGATTAGAATTTATTTTGATTAGATCAATTTAAATCTAATTTTTTAGATTATTATGAGATAATTTAGATCTGAAAATATGCATGATTATGATACATGAGATGTATGCAAAATATGCCTTGATTAGATCTAAATTTGTATATGAGATATATGATATAGATCTATAACTGTTTTGTAGATTTACATGTTCCTGATTAAGGCGTTCCTCTTGGCCGTCCGGTCATAAGAACGAAGAAGGGTTTAAAGGCCCTCTCTTCCCATTCGATGGGGTGTTCTTATGACGTGTAGGGGTGCTGCGTGTTCGTCCTTAATCAGAAACCCAAAACTTACTTTCTGCAAAACCCTAGATCCTGAAACCCTAGGATTTATTGTGCATATTTTGTTTATGAACCCTAACTTAATTAAGAATTAAGTTTATGGAAATATTAATTAGGTCTAAAATTGAGAATTTCAGATCTAAGACATATTCATAATACTGGGTTCGGGCTTGGGTAGCTCAATTAGGTCTAAGCGGTTGATCAAACCGAATCAAGAGTTGGTTAGATGGGATCAACAATGCTTAAATTGACCAGCCTAATAGGATTAAGTCTGGGTCAAGATCGAGTCACGATCAAGCAAGACCTAATTAGGCTCAGAGGTTAGAGTCTGGATTGTAGGCTAACCCAATTGGTTCTGACTCAACAATTTGGTGTCTAAGGTAAGTTTGGCACATACGACCGACTGGTTTTTAATTGGAAGCTACTCGACCTGAATGCATTCTTGTGCGAGTTAATGGCATATTCCTTCCACCGGTCTCACTTACCTGGCCATATCTGTTGACACAGTTCTGATCTGAGGTGGTCAATAATCCGAGCTAACCCATGCCACTAGGTTAGTCATAATTGTTATGACTAAGCCAAGTCTAGTTTAATGAGACCTGAATCAATTCTCCCTAAGAAAAGATTAAGTCTGAGGTCTTCCACCATTGTAGATGTGCGGGCCCTTCCCGGGGTTGATTGTTCTCGGCTGGATACAGTGGCTCAGTTGCACCGGGAAGATGCAACCATGTCTATTAGGCATTGGATGCTATGGGCTGGAGGATGAGTTGGGCTCAATATTTCAGGATACGGTGAGAGACCCAATTAGGAACCCAGTCTATGCAAATGGTGGGTCTGACTTAACTAAGGAGTGGATCAATATTCCGGATACGGTGAGATTCATGAATTAGAGACCAAGTTTGGGTGCACCATGATTAGAGAATCATTGAACAAGAGTTGTTCACTCATTGGCTAACCCATCACCAATAACTGTTAGGTGAGGTGATGAGTCAGTTGGTGAGACCGCACCACCCACTAGAAATCATTAATCGCGGAGATTTTCGCATCTCTACAGAGGGAGTGTAGGGATCCGAGAAAATAGTGGGAGCTAATTTGTTTAAAAATAAAATCCCTAAACAAATTGGTCAAGTCAAAATTACAGTATCTAACTAGAATCTTTGACTCTCTACAGGAAAAATGTCTGCGTCCAACCCACTAGCACGTATCCTAGACACACATAGACTGACTGGACCCAATTATAAAGATTGGCTCAGGAACTACAAAATTATTTTGGGTTCCGAGAAGTTAACACATGTTTTGGACCAGGACCCTCCCACCTTACCAGCTCGTCCATCCACTGAACAGAGAGCGTCTCTGGAAAAATGGATTGACGAAGATAATAAGGCCAGATACTACATGTTGGGCTCGATGTCTGATGAGCTCCAGCGCCAACATGAAGATATCGGGACTGCTCGCCAAATGTTGGCTCACCTACAGGAGATGTTTGGTGAACAGAGTCGCGCAGCCAAATATCAAGTCACGAAATGACTTTTTAAGGCTAAGATGCGTGATGGGCAGTCAGTCCAAGATCACTTGTCTGATGAATGATCAAGGACATGGAAGAGCTTGAGAAGCTCGGTGTGAAGTTGGACTTGGATCTGCAGAATGATATTATTCTGCAATCCTTGACTGATGCATATGGGCAATTCATCATGAATTACCACATGCATAAACTTCAAAATTCCTTGGCCGAGTTGATGAATATGCTGGTTACCGCTGAGCTTTCTATGAAAGGTTCTAAAGGCTCAGTTCTTGCTATGGAACAGGACTTCTTCCAAAAGAAAGTCTTATGGAAAGAAAAAGAAGTCTGTGAAAAAGCAAAAGGTGGAAGGATCAAAGAAGAAGAAGGCAGAATCGAAGAAGAAGGTCGATGGCAAAGGAAAGTGTTTCCATTGCAACAGCGACGGCCATTGGAAGCGGAACTGCCCTACTTACCTGGCCACCCTGAAGAACAAGAAGGAA